>LPNX010487652.1:19500-70509 GCA_001517045.1 Pseudotsuga menziesii | reverse complement strand
CGATCCTCTTGCAAATCTGGGCCTATTTTCATCATCAAAGAAACTTAATCTATCAATAATTTAGGGTTAGTCAACATATCTCCAACAAATCGTAAGGTGACGAGAGTTAACGAAAGAGCTAAATAATCAAGTACAAAATCATGCATGGGTAGTGAGAAAGACAATCTCAACAAGAGAATTAAGGTAGGTATTGTTATCCCCCATTTCGCATCGTTGTCCACATGTGATGATGATCAGACCCAAGGGGTGATTTGTCATGATATCCTATGGATGGTTGTGAATGCTCCGAAGAAGAATTTGGTGGTATGAACTGTTAAGAGTAGTCTGGATGACCTATAGCGATCCTCTTGCAAATCTGGGCCTATTTTCATCATCAAAGAAACTTAATCTATCAAGTTGGGCGCCAACTGAACATTTTGAGGACAATTCTCATGGTTTGAGCAACATTACAGTGGTAAGGAGACCTTAAATAATCCGAAGAGTCAATCTTGTCTAGATTCTAGGCATTTTTGGACACTCTTTGGTAAACAACTACCCCAAGCAACCTTCTTTCAACCCTATAGTAGTCAAGAAAATTGAAAATAGGATGGTACAACAACCACGCCTACAACAATTAAGAGGGCATATTGGGATTTGTTTTGGAGGAGAAAATGGCATGTTATTCAGCTACGAAAAATTTGGGCTGATCCTAAGCATTGTAGGTCCACAAATGCATGAAAATTATTTTGGGTTGTTTTTATTCCGTTTTTGGCTATTTTTGACCAATGGATTTTTGATCCATTGTAATCTAATTCTTGTTTGGGGATTAGGGTTTCGTAGGTTGATGAATGCCAATAATTTGTATTGTAAATAGCCGAGTTAATACAATGAGAAAAGAAACAAAGAGAGGGATGCAGACCTATGTTACGTCGGTTTTTCCCTTGAGTATTTCGAAGGTAAATTTCTGTGTACTGTGTGTGAATTCCATCATTTACTTTCTGTTTTGCTTAAAAATCGTATGCATTGTTACACTTAAACAAGTTTAGAACTTTCATTAGAGGAAATTTGGGGTCTAAAATGGGCCTTACAAGAAAACCAACCAACAATAAATTCTTGTGAGAATACTCATGATTAAGTTCTTTCTTTCTGTTTTTGACCAAGCATGATTATGGCAAGCAAATGATAGAATAATCTGAAGGCTGTCATGTTTTTTATGATCCTGTGACTAAATATATGGGAAGACTTTTCAGTCAGAATGGTGGGTTATGTATTTGTAATAAATATCAAGTCTTTTATCATATCCTGTTACCATTATGATCCTATGTTCTAATTTCAATCAAGTATGAGGGAAAAGTTTGTTTATGGGATCATTTACTTGATTGGATTCACTAGAAGTCAGAAGTCACTTGACTGGGCATTGATGCTCAGTAAGTAGGGTAGGTAGGTATGACTTAGCTCGAGATGGCGAGCATTTCTTTCAGTAATTTTTTAGTTTGTTTCAGCATCAGTTTAGTTTTTGTTTCAGAACATGTTGAGAATTTCAGGAAATCTTGGAAGCAGCCCAATGGATTTGGCACTTGGTCTACGAGGTTCTTTGCTACCTCGCAGGGAGGATAGCATCCTAAGTTGGAGCCAGTTGTTAGCACCATGTTTGGGATAAACAATTGATAAGGGATTTGGCAAGCAAATGGAGAAATAAGGTTAGAAAATTTCCTTATCATATGAACCCGATGAATGCTAATTAGATTCTGCAGGTTTTTCAAAGGATCATTTCTAAGTTGGGAATACAAAATAGTTGAAAAATTCCCGTTTTCAGCTTTGCTAATGAATAAGAATGAAGAAATCTGCTCCAGGTTAAATGGTGACAGCAAATGAATGACCTGGATGCATAGCAGACAAGATCAAAGGCCAAAAACTCATTTCCACCCAAGGAAAGTCGAAAGCGGAAGAGCGAAAGAGATAAAAAATTGGTTATAAAAATTTGTAAATACGCCTTCCATTTTCCGCGATCCGAGATCCGACGGTCAGGGAAGACTTTTGAACAAATCAACGGTCCATGAAAAGGCGGGAGCAGAAAGGCGGAAGCGGAAAAGGCAGAATCACAGTCGCGAAAGTTGGAAAATCCGCCTTTCGCTAAAGGTAGAAGCGGAAAAGCGGAAAGGCGGGAGCAGAAATATCAAAATCGAACTTCGAAGAAGTTAAAATCTTGATTTTTTGTTTTCCATAGTCTGAAGATTCGACGGCTCAAAGCACTTCCGCTAAAGATCAGTGGTTCAGAAAAGAGCAGAGGGGAGGAGCTCGGAAAGCGGAAATACCAAAGGATTTGGTCGTGAAAGGTTGAAGTTCTGCATTCCACGATCCGCTAGATCGACGGTACGGGGAGTTACCGCGAAGATCAATGTGCCGGAAGAGAGCAGAGGGGCAGAGATCGAAAACCAGAAAACATAAGAATTTGGTCGTAAAAAGTTGAAGTCCCGCTTTCCGCGATCCTCAAGATCTACGGTTTAGGGGCATCCCGCACAAGATAAACGATGCGGCTATGAGGTTATAAAATCCTTCACTAGCATGTGCCCATGGCACATCAACAAGGTGTGGTGGAAAATAATATCAAAGTGATAAAAATCACTAGGACATCTCCCTCAATAATACATCAAAATGCTCTGAATCTGAGAAAATCAAGGATATGTGGACCCCAGGTGAAGTGGAGTTGTAGCTGGATGAAGAATGTGACCCAAACAATGTGCCTCAGACCAATTTCATGTCATTCCTTTGCCTCAATTTCCCAAATCGATTTCCTCATTAACCATTTTTCATTATTAAAATGCTGCCCTGAGAACATAAAACAACCAATATCTCAGAGGGTACCAAAAACTGAAGCCAAAAGACTGCACGGATGGATTTGGCACCATGGTAGTATGGTACAATAGACTGGATACACCCCAAGATTCCCTCTGGTGCCCTAGGAGATCTCATTGCTCTCCACACTATTTTATTTTCATCTTCCGATGGCAAATGTGCTGCAAAAAGCCCAAGAGACCCATGTCTGTCTTGTAACTGCTCGAAGCTAAAAATCGGCTGCATCAATGGACTCACAATGTCCAAATCAACTAGGAATGAGTACTCATACATAATATGTCCATCACAAAGGTACATCAGAGGCCCCATCCATGTCAGATCCATAATGATAATAAAGCCTGTAAATGGTGATAATCATAAAAATAACACAAGCCATCATAACAGATCACCATTGGAAGCATGAATATGTCTCATGGGAACTTGTAGACCATAAATAATCATAATCCATAACCATCGGTCTAAAACTTTTCCCGGACCCTTTTCCTGGCTTGGTCAACACTGGGTTGACCAGGTCTAGGATGATCAAATGATGACCCAAGTGCTAAGCTCTGATACTATAAAGTACAAAATGGACATGCATGCTCAATTATCTATGCTAGCAATGAGACTCAAGTACAATTAGATTTTGCTGGCAAGTATAAATACAATACATATATACTAATCTAAATAAAAAATGATTAGCTGCTTTAAACAAGAACCTCAAGTGTATACTCATATATAGATTTAGCCATTTTGCTAGCCAAGGGTGAAGGGAACTAAAAACAAGTAAGGCCAAGGGGATGACTTGATATCTACACTGTAAGCACCTGGACTAAAGGACAAGGGGATCCACACAACACATAAGTTAGATTAGGTGAACAATAGGGAATGGCAGTATTTCACAAATGGGTGGAATGATGAGAAGGATCCACTATACTCTAGAAAAGAAACCTTTTTATACTTATTTGCGCAACATTATTAACTAGTCAACCTCTTAAGGCAAGTTCCCTGGTAAGCCTTCTGTGCTTCCATAAAATGACAAAGACAACATTTTGGAGCAAGTCTCTCCTTGTTCTCCTGTGGGGGAAAATGAGTTGTACATTATACAAAGAACGATTGCTAATCCTCTAACCATCAACTTTATTTCTTACTACCAACTCGCCATCCTGCAAGAGCAGGTTCCTCGGAAAGCCTTTTGGGATTCTAGAAAATGACTAAGGCTCAGCCTTGAGGGGCTTGCCTCACCCAGATACCCTATGGGGATAATTGAGCCTTACACCATACAATGGATGAGTGTTCATCTCTTGGCAACTGGTTAGTTTTACTTTTATTTACAGTAGTGTATAGAGACACTTTTATTTTGTTGGCAGGGCATCCATTTAGAATAACCTTAATTTCCAATGCCTTAGTGTCTAAAAACACTTCTTTGGTAGGACTACTTGTGTTCAAGACCTAGAGGCGGACATTCCTTGTGACTAGCATCACATAAACTAACACCGAGACACAATTTATACATGGAGACCTATTCCAACATAGAGGTGAAGGTGGGGGGAAATCCTAGATGTCACCAGTCAAGTTACAAGTCAAGGTTAATCAACAACAAGGAAAGGCAAAGGATGGACGGAGATAGTGGATATGGTGCCAAAACTAGTAGGCTATGTCCCTCCAGGGAAATGACCAAATCCGTACTAGGAGTAGGGAAATGCCAATGAGTATACAAAAGAAGGACATTTACAAACAACATGTCAATAATTAGGAAACAATGAGTTGGAAAGTAGAGTCTTTGTAGGGGCATGGTCAAGTCTAGTTCTTGACCAAGATTAACTGGTCTAATGCACTTATTTGGGTGGAGTATGAATTATTACATCGACCTTTGCTTATTTACAACCTTGGTATGAATAGTTTGAACCCAGTATTGTCTAAGCTTTGTTACAGACACTAATGGCCTTTAAATAATTATACACCCTTATTGGTCGGTGGTAGACCACCATATTGTTAGTGGGAACCCACTAACACTATGGTGGTTCACCATCGACCACTAAGGGTGTATAATGAATGTGGCATTTGAAGTCCATTGGGTCCACTGACCAAGCTTAAGCAACAATGCGTATGCCATAAGTAGAGGAGTTTGATACCAATTTCTCTTATGATGATGAAATCAAAGATAAATGTAGAGAATTTTAAGAAAATAACAGTATTTTTGAAAACCATATAAAGGTTGTCAAAAAGGAAGGACATTTCAAAACGTGTCGATAATTGGAAATGATAGGTTGAAAATTAGAATATTTTTTAGGGCATGGTCAACTATAGTTCTTGACCACGAAGAACTGGTCTAATGCACTTTTTTGAGAGGAGTATGAATGAGTACATGAGCCTTTGCTTATGTACAACCTTGTTATGAACGTTTTGAACCCAATGTTGGCTAAGCTTGGTTATTGGCCCCATTGGCCTTTAAATGGCATTCTCATAAGGTTTTCAGAAATATTGCTCAATTCTTAAGATTCTCTACGTCTATCTTGATTTCATCATCATAAGAGAAATCTATATCAAACTCCCCTACCTGTGGCATACGTGTTGTTACTCAAGTCTTATTAGTGACCCCAATGGCGTTTAAATTCCATTCATTATACACCCTTAGTGGTAAGTGGCAGACCAGCATAGTGTTAGTGGGCGCCCACTAACACTATGGTTTTCCACCACCACCCACTAAGGGTGTATAATGAATGGAATTTAAACACCATTGGGGTCACTAATAAGGTTTAAGAAACAACACGTATGCCACAGGTAGGGGAGTTTGATATAGATTTCTTTTATAATGATGAAATCAAGATAGACGTAGAGAATCTTAAGAATTGAGCAATATTTCTGAAAACCTTATGAGCCAATCTCGATCAGATTCTTCCCCAAGAAACCTTCTTTCAACCCTACAATAGTCAAGAAAATTGAAAAAGGATAGTACAACAACCAAAGTCACCTACACCAATAAAGAGGGCAGTTTGGAATTTTTTTTTTTAAGGAGAAAATAGATTGTCATTCACCTAGAAAAGATTCGGACTTATTGTAGGAATTGCAAGTCCACAAAAGCATGAAAATTCTTTTGGGTTGTTTTTATTCCATTTTTGTCTATTTCGGCAAATGGTTATTTGACCCTTTATAATCTAATTCTAGTTTGGGAATCAGGGTTTCATAGGTTGATGAATGCCAATAAATTGTATTGTAAATAGTTGGGTTAATATAATGAGTAAATAAACAAAGAGAGCGATGAAGCTCTAAGTTAAGTTGGTTTTTCGCTTAAGGATTTCTGAGGTAAATCTCAGTGTACCATGTGTGAATGCCATCGTTTACTTTCTGTTTTGCTTAAGAATCATATGAATTGTTACACTTAAACAAGTTTAGAACTTTCACATACAAGATTTGTTGTTCCTCAACCTTCTAAGTCAATTAGCATTTATCATCTATCTCTTAATGACTTTGTTGAGGCATTGGTCTACTAACAATACGAAGGTCTTGCAGGGATAGAGTTGTTTCCATTAAATATTTTGTAGGTCTATTCTTACCTAGTTCAATAAGCCTCTTATGGCCCACGGAGTATACAACACAAAAAAAACAGAAGCTAAAAACCAAATAATGGATTTTGATAAAATATTTTTTTATTAAAGCTCCGATGATAAATTACAAGTAAATCCCAAGCATATATTCTTTGTTTTGGGTTGTGAGGTGACTTCGTGAAAGGTCACATCTTTTAGTTAGTTTCGTTTTATATATAGTTTACATTATATTAGTTATTATTATTTATTTGTATTATAACATTGCCCTCTTCTTTTAAGAAGCTTTGTCGTCAAAGGAGGGCAATGGTGGATGTTGGTGAATGAACTTCTCGGTCTCCTAGGAAGCGTCTCCTTCTGGACAATTCTTCCACTTAATAAGGTATTCTTTGATGATGTGAGAACGTAGTCTTCTTTCTCTGGTGTTGAGGATGGCTTCTGGTTCTAATACAAGTTTCCCTTCTTCATCCAACGTAGGAAGTGTCGTCTGAGCAGCTTGATGTTGACCCAACTGTCTTTTGAGATTTGAAACATGAAAAACATTATGAATTCGACTCTTGTCTGGTAACTTCAATTCATACGCTACCAGGTTAATTTTTCAGATAATTTGGTATGGCCCATCAAAATTGGGAGCTAATTTATTCTTTCCGTGTTGCTTAAGTGACAATTGCTTGTATGGCTGAGGTCTTACAAATACCCATTCTGCTACTTCAAACTCTCTTTCTGTCATGTGTTGATCTGCTTGTTGTTTCATACGATTTTGTGCCACAGTTAAATTATCCCTGAGTACTTGCATTACCTTTTGATTTTCTTCAAGTTGACTTTTTATTGCAGGTACTTTTGCATCGCCTTTAACGAGTTCCTCCCGTCGAGGAGGCACATAACCATACAATGCTTGAAAATGTGTTATTTTGGCCTACTTATGATAGATGGAGTTATACCACCACTCTGCAAGATGCAACCACTGTAACCATCTATTCTACTTGTCAGTGATGAAACTACGGTGATAGGCTTCCACACATTTGTTGACAACTTCTGTTTGTCCATCTGTTTGGGGGTGATAGGCCGAGCTCATGTTAAGAGTGATCCCAACTTGTTTGCAGAATACCTTCTAGAGATTGCTTGTGAATTTGGCATCTTTGTCACTAACGATGATTCTAGGAAATCCATGTAATTTGTAAATATTTTTACAAAATACTTCAGCAATTTATTTGGCGGAGTCAGTTTTCTTAATTCCCATGAAATGGGCATATTTTGTTAATCGGTCCACTACCACGAAGATTTTGTCCTTTCCTTTTGATAAGGATGGCCCTTCAATAAAGTCCATGGAGATCTCCTCCCACTTTTGGGTTGGAATGTGAAGTGGGTGGAGTATCCCTGAAGTCATGACATTTTTGCTTTTGTTTCTTTGACAGGTATCACACTCGGCTACATACTTTTGAATTTCCTTATACATCCCCTTCTAGTAGAAGGATTGTCTGGAATTGTAGTAAGTTTTGAAAAAATCTATATGGCCTACAGCTGGGGAATCATAGGATTCCATCAACAGCTTGGTTTTAAACCGAGATGTAGGGCTTAAATAGATCCTTCCTTTATACCAGAGGATGTCATTCCTCTATTCAACTCTCAAACCTAGATTAGGGTCATTGATTAGGGAACAAGTTTCTGGGTCCTTGACATATTCTCCTTGGATTTCGTCCAACCAATCTGGAACTGCAACTGAGATTGCGTAAGTCATGACTCCATCTTTTTGGGAAAGGGCATCAACAACTACATTGTCCTTTCCTCATGTTACAAACTATTTTGTACAATAGTTGAGCTTCCTATTGAGCTGCCGGTTATTTAGCATGATGAATGCTCATCTCTAGAGTTAGCCAGTCTTTGGCTAGCCTTTTTATTTTTTGTAAATACATGTTCATACCCCCTTGGGATAATTGTAAAAAAATGTCCTAGCATTTAATTTTTATAAAAGGCTTAGCTTCCTGGACTTAAGCATCAAGTCGACTAGCCCAGAGTGTTTCTTCTCTTGGTTATTATTGGTTGTTGAACAAACGACTAATAATTTTTGAGTTTTTCACTCACACCTCCAAAGTTGGGGTAGTTGTCTTGGTGTTTTGACCTTGGGAGGTTATTAGAGCTTTCGTGTCAGTGTTTTTCAACATGCTAGGAGTTATCACCGAACTTGTAGTTGCCTCTATGAGGTGGATCCAGGATGGATGGTAGAGGGATGGGCAACTAAAGAGGTGGAACCAAGATAGCCTTGACTCCCAAATGGATGGTTGTGACGCTAATTGAGGCAATATTCACTTGATGTTATCTTAGCCCAAGATAACATCAATGGGGGAGACCCAGATCTACTCCCGATAGGAGAGATCAGACCCAAACACAAGATCAAATCAAATGGAGTTGAAGTACATAAGGTGTAAGGTGGAGGGAACCCTAGATCTATGGATGACGTCTGTTCACCAACCTTGTAGTTTCCTATGTCAGATGGATCCAGAATGGACGGTAGAGGGACAAGCAACTAAGGAGGTGGAATCAAGGTTGCCTTGACTCGCAAATGGATGGTTGTCACGCCAATCGAGGCAGTCTTCACTTTATGTTATCTTAGCCCAAGACAACAATGGGGGAGACCCAGATCTTACTTTCGACAGGAAAGATCAGACCCAGAGACTAGATCAGATCAAATGGACTTGAGGTACGTAAGGTGTAAGGTGATGGAAACCCTAGATCTATGGATGATGTCACTAGGTGAGCCAAGGCTTTGGATTGGGGTTTAGGATATATTAGATTTGATCCAAGTTGGGACACGGATGACCTATGAGGTAAATACTAGATCTGGGGTTAAGGTACTAGCAAGAGGTGAAGATATCCACTGCCTTGGGAAACGCGACCAATGCAGAACAGGTGAGAACGATATTGGGGCTATCTAGTACCAAGGGATAGACTCGAAGGAAGGTATGACAGTGTCAAGGCACCCGAGTCAACAGGAAAAGGTCAAAACGCAAGGAAAAAAGGCAAAAGAATGGGTAGTGCTAGGGTTGGGGATCAATGCCTTTCAGATCTAGGGCAATGGAGTCATTTTCTGCCCAGCGTTGAAGAAGACCCACCTAGGTTTAGATCCGATCTACAAACCCAAAAAGTGGTTTTGCCGTAAAAGATCAAATTTTGAGAAAAGGAGGCAACATGGAAGGTAGCGCTAGGGTTTGAAGATCAGTGTTTTTCAGATCTAGGGCAACAAAGTCACTTCTAGCTCAGCGTTGAGGAAGACTCACTTAGGGCATGACCTGATATACAAAACCCAGAAATGGTTTGTCGAGAACTCAAGCGGATTGAGCCATAATATTTTTTGGTTTTTTAATGTTTAGGGTTTTACGATGAAAATGGAAATACAAGTGCCAATGGATTGAGATCTGGAAGAGAAGTACTAACTTGTAGATCTTACCTGGAAAACCTTGTAGATTCCTTGATGATGATGATCCCTGCTATCCCGATCAATTTGAGAAAATTTGAGTGAGCTCTATGCCCAACGTTTTTCCCCAAGAAGCCAATGTGCCCTCTCTTGCACAACAAATGTCAACCATATCAGATTTGCTGCATCATGAGAAAAAAGCAAATGCTATAGAAAAATAGCAAGATGAAATCATAGATCACATTGATGCTAATGAAAACCCCCTGAGACAAAACACATCCAAGCCAAGCGAGTTGAGGAAGCTCCGCACAAACGCCCAAGTTGAAGTCGCCCTCCTATAGACAAGACAATGTTTCCTGAAAAATATATAGATCTCACAACAAATACCCAAACGCCAGGAAGCAAAAGATTTTCCAATCACCATCTAAGAACACCAAATGCAAAGGAGGTCCAAGAATTTCCACAAGAAAAGTTTTTCTATTATCCAGATCCAAGAGCCAAAGACCCCTTACAAATGAGAAGCTTTCTCTTTTAAATAGGAATGAGAGAACCAAAATATAATAATGGATCAACATACAATACATGGATCAATACAATAATATAATATAAAAGTGGACTAAATCACCCTAGGAGAGGGGATCCCACTCAACAAAAAATAAACGAAGCACATGGTGGGTTCAAGGACTGTTAATTAACTCTCTTTGGGTGTCCCCATGGCACAATAAAAATAATATAATTTTTTAACTGTGAAATTGTGCCTCCTTGAGGAAATTGTGAGCCTCCAAAAGCTCCAGAAAAATAATATAATATGCCCGAAAAATAGATGTGGGCCTATCCAAGTGCTGCAACTGCTGGAGAAGGAGTGGAAGACATCACCCTCATCATCAGAACTCATCCCATGCCAATTCCTTGCCTAAGTAGCCCAAATTGAATTCTTCAGTAGCCATTTTAATTATTTTTTATTTGCCTCAGGAAACGTGATATGCCCAAAACTGCCTCCTAGAGTGCCTGTGTTATCCAACTGAGGCCACCAGGCTCTTTGGAAGGGGGGTAATATGGTACAATCAAGTGGTTGGACCCTCCATGCCTCATACAACGCCCTATGATATCCAAGAAAAATATCTCCCTGCTAAGACAGGCCATTCAGTACGGTAAAACTGTACCAAAAGGGTAAATTGAGCCAAATCATCTCTACAAGTACCCGGAACTGAAAACAAGCTGTCTCACTAGACTCAGAGAGTCCAAATCCATCTAAGGTGTATACTCATATACTCTATAGGTATCTGCATGATCATCTACAATATCCAATATACTCAGATAGACAACATAATAATCTGTAAATGACCATATAATATAACACAGGCTGACATCCATCCGCTGCAAGTGTTCAAAGATCAAGACATGCTCTACAAATCATTCAAGTAATAATCATAACAAGCAACAGTCATTTCACTGGCAATCTATCAACCAAATATATAAAGTTTACATTTATTAACTCAGTCCAGACTTTCAAGATCATACTCACTTCATAATTGTAATCAATTTGTTAGTGAAGGGTGAAGGCTAAAAATTCAAAAGGCTTGGGCAAAGGATGACCACCAACTCGACATTGTGACACTTCGGATATGGAAAGGGAATATTCACTCTAGCATATGATGGACAAGCAACAACACAGGGGATGGCAGTGTCTCACAAATGGGTGAGTTACTTCAGAGGTGCTTATTCACCTTGACAAATGCTCACAATTTAAACCAATACAAGTAGGCCAGCGATCCTTAGATATAACTTTTAGGAACCATTGTTTTTTTGGGCCTTTGATTTTCCATAGCCTTAGTCCATGTTTTTATTACACGTATTTTTATTATTTAGGATTTATGCATTCATGTATGTTGAAAAACACTACTTTTCATGAATGTATTAAGATATTCTTTTCATTGTACTTCAAAGCCAATTTCATTAGGCTACCCTTACATTCACGTATGTTTAGAAACACTACTTTTCATGAATGGGCTTTTTCATAAGATATTCATTTCATTTCCAAATACATCATATTGATGGCAGCGCTACTTGTTTTAGGTTAGCCAACACAACCTAGGAAACTTAGAGCTGAGACACAAATAACAAGGTGGCTTGTCCAACAAAGGCTCTAGTGGGGAAAGGTCCTCCATGCCATAAGTCAAGTAGTAGGTCGGGTTGAGAACATAACTGGAAGGTGATGGATGGGTGGAGACAATGAATAATGAAACCAACACTAGCAAGCCAAAGTATGGTGAGAATGACTACCTCTATTCTCTCTAAGGAGGGTAAAACCAATGAGTATAGATCAAGAACTTCCAGCTCTGAGTAGGGACATCAATACGTAATATCAATACATCCAAGTCCACATATTTATATGACCGCCAGACCATGACACCAAATGCTAATACATGTCACACGAATGAGTATAAGAGAAAATGATAACCATAACATAAGATAATAGAAGCTGAGTCATAAACATGTAAATAATCCATATGAACCAACATCAGTCCAATGAGAAAACACTGATACAACTCTGGGCACCAATAATTGCTTTGTAAATAGATAAAATGACTACATCAATCTCCAAATCTGAGTGTCCTGAGACTCAGTCATGGCATGGGATAGTACTATAGTCCATCAATCAAATCATGATCCATCATAGATGCTCATCTCAGAATCTCATATTGAAAAATGTATTGAAATATGAAAAATAGAATATGGTAGCCTGGCTACTATAGATGTGATAACAACGTCACTAGCTAAACTAGGGATTGGATCAGGGTTTGAGATGTGAGATTTGATCTAAGTTCAAGACACAAGTGACCTATAAGCCCAATACTAGATCCGGGATCAAGGTACTAGCAAAAGATGAAGATATCTGTTGGCTTGGGCAACGTGACCAATGCAAGGAGGGCAAGAGTATGATTGGGGCTATCTAGTACCACGGGATAGACTAGAAAGAAGGTATGACTGTGTCAAAGCACCCGATCCACAAGGAAAAGGTCAAGTCGCAAGAGAGAGGCAAAAAGAAGGGTAGCGCTAGGCAATGTCACAAGGCTCGGGTTCGGCGACCTTCAGGTTTGATTCGGGTTTGAATTTTCGGATGAAGTTCGGATGAGGTTCGACATAAGGTTTGTCTATATACATTTTTTCAATATATATATATATATATATATATAAACTGTATTATAAATTATAATATAAAACATTTAAAAATAAATTTTTATTAAAAATTATAATATAAAACATTTAAAAACAAATTATAATATAAAACATTAAAAAATAAACTATAATATACAACATTAAAAAATAAACTATATTTAAAATATGTAATATAAAACATTTAAAAATAAACTTTAATTAAAAATTATAATATAAAACATTTAAAATTAAACTATAACTAAAAATTATAATATAAACATAAAAAATAAACTAAAACAATGGTCGATCAAATAACTCCTCGAACCTTCAACCTATGCTGTGGAAATGGAACTTTGGCCGTGGATTATGGAGAAAACAATGGTCGATCAAATAACTCCTCGAAACTTCAACCCCTCGAACTTTCAACCTATGCCGTCTTTCGCCGTGGATTATGGAGAGTCGTGGGCTATAGCAGTCTGGCAAAGTTGTGGAAGAGCAACCTTTTCCTCACGCAGCCGCGCCACTGGAGCAACCTTTTCCTCATGCAGCCGCGCAGCTGCCTCTATCTCTTGTCGAGTCACGAGTCACGACTACTGTAGCTCTCGAGTGGCGGACTACACTATCACAAACAAAACGGAGGGAGTGCCAGAACATTTGTTTTGTTGAAAACCTAGACGAACTTGAATGAATTTCCCAAATTTTTTTAGGTTCGGCGAACCCTGTGACACTGGTGCTAGGGTTTGGAGAACAGTGACTTGGGATTTGGGCCCAATGGAGTCACTTTTAGCCTAACGTTGAAGAAGACCCACTTAGGGTTTGACCCAATCTACCAAACCCATAAATGGTTTTCCTCGAGATCAAGCAGTTTGATCCATAATATTTTTTGTTTTTTAATATTTAGGGTTTTAACGTGAAAATGAAGATGTCAATGGATTGAGATCTAGAAAAAGAAATAGTAACCTGTAGATCTTACCTGGAAGACCTTGGAGATGCCTCGATGATGATGATCTATGTCGTCCCGATCAATTTGAGAAGATTTGAAGGAGCTTCTATGTAAAATCATTTGTTCAAGGAAACCACTGCGCCCTCTCTCCTACAAAACAAACGTCAACCATATCAGATTTGCTGCGTCATGAGAAAAGAACAAATGCTACAGAAAAATAGTAAGATGAAATCATAGATCCCATTGATACTAATGAAAACCCCCTGATACAAAACGCATCCAAGCCAAGTGAGTTGAGGGACCCCTGCAAAAATGCCCAAGTTGAAGTCGCTCTCCTGTAGACAAGACAATGTTTCCCAAAATTATATAGATCTCACAAAAAATACCCAAATTCTAGGAAGTAATAGATTTTCCAATCACCATCTAAGAACACCAAATGCGAAGGAGATCCAAAAAAATTTCACAAGAACATTTTTTCTATTATTAGATCTAAGAGCCAAAGACCCCTTACAAATGAGAAGCTCTTTTCTTTAAATAGGAATGAGAGAACCAAAATCATGACCACTTTTCAAATGGGTGGCTAAGATTAAAAGATTAAAATATTCTAATCAACGCTTGAGATGAGCTCAATATAGAGTACATGGATCAATACAATAATATAATATAAAAATGGACCAAATCACCCTAGGAGAGGGGATCCCACTCAATAAAAAATAAATAAAGCTCATGGTGGGTCCAGGGAATGTTAACTAACTCTCCTAGTGTGTCCCCATGGCACAATAAAATAATATAATTTTTTAGATGCCAAAATAGTGCCTTTCTGAGGAAATCGTGAGCCTCCAAAAGCTCCATAAAATAATAAATTATGCTAGAAAGATGGATGTGGGTCCATCCAAGTGTTGAAACTGCTGGAGGAGTGGAAGACATCACTCTCATCATCAAAACTCATCCCATGCCATTTCCTTGCCTCAGTAGCCCAAATCGAATTCTTCAGTAGCCATTTTAATTATTATAATTCTGCCTCGGGAAACGTGATATGCCCAAAATTGCCTCCTAGGGTGCCTATGTTATCCAACTGATCCCACCAGGATCTCTGGGAAGGGGGTAATATGGTAAAAACAAGTAGCTGAATCACTCCCTCCTCATACAATGCCCTAGGAGATCCAAACAAATCATCTTTCTGCTCAGACAGGCTATCCAGCATGGCAAAACTGCACCAAAATGGTACATTGAGCCAAATCATCCCTGCAACTGCCCGAAACTGAAAGCAAATTGTCTCATTGGACTCAGGGAGTCCAAATCCATCCAAGGTGGATACTCATACACCCTATATGTCTATGCATGACCATCTATAATATCCAATATACCCAGATATACAAAATAATAATTTGTAAATGACCACATAATCAATAATATAACCCAGGCTAACATCCATCCGCTGCAAGTGTTCAAAGGCTAAAACATGCTCTACAAATCATTCAAGTAACAATTATAACAAGTAGCAATCAATTCACTTCACTTGGGTGACCACCAACTCAACACTGTGACACTTTGTATATGGAAAGGGGATACTCACTCTAACATATGCTGAACAAGCAACAACACAGGGGATGGCAGTGTCTCACAAATGGAGAAGTTACGTTCAGAGGCGCTTATTCACTTTGACAAATGCTCACAATCCAAATCAATACAAGTGAGGCCAACAATCCTTAGATATAACTTTAGGAACCATTGCTTTTTTGGGCCTTTAATTTTCCATAGCCTTGGTCCATGTATTTATTACACGGATTTTTATTATTGAGGCTTCATGCATTCATGTATGTTTAAAAAATACTACTTTTCATGAATGTTTTAAGATATTCATTTCAATGTACTTTAAAGCCAATTTCATTAGGCTTGTTTTTCATTCATGTATGTTTAAAAACACTACTTTTCATGAATGGGATTTTTCATAAGATATTCATTCATATCCAAATACATTGTATTGATGGAAATGCTACCTATTTCGGGTTTAGCCAACACAACCTAGGCAACTCAGATCTGAGACACAAATAAACAGGGAAGCTTGTCCTACAAAGAGGCTATAGTGGAGAAAGGTCCTCCATGCCACAAGTCAAGTAGTAAATCGGGTTGGAAATGCAATTGGGAGGAAATGGATGAGTGGAGACAGTGAATAATGAAACCAACACTAACAAGCCAAAGTATGGTGGGAATGACTCCCTCTATTCTCCCTAAGGAGAATAAAACCATTGAGAATAGATCAAGAACTTCTATGTCTGAGTAGGGACATACATACATAATATCAGTACATCCAAGTCCACATATTTATACAGTGTTCCACCAAGTATCCGGGACGGGGGGGCGTGGGAGCGGGGAAACGCACATTGGGGACGTGTAGAGGCACCCCCAAATTTTGGGGTATTTTAGGGGGCGTGGGGGCGTCGGGGTCTTTAAATTTTAACATAGGGGGGGCATCTCTAAAATTATTAATTAATAGCTATGCAACTAGCAGAGCTGGCTGAAAATAAAAACAGAGCTAAGCAATGAGAGGCTCATGGCACAGCCCCTGTCATACTGATAATTTAATTTATAAACAGTTTTAAAATAAAAATTAAACTAGTAAATTACTAAATAGTAAAAACTTACAACTTATAAGTTTTTTAAAATACTAGTAACTAAATACTAAATAGACTAAATGGCAGGCTGTCTAGAGAAACCACGAGGAACATACTAGCACTGATCATGCAATTCTGCAAATGAAAATGACTTCAATCTAACCAATGGCAATCAGATCTCAAATATAATGTAATTCTGACCTTATACAGAGTTTGTAGGAGGCTAAAGATGGCTGTAACAGCTGTAGATGACACTCAAGATGGTATAAAGAGTTGGCTGTAGGAACACTGTCTAATATAAATGCCAAATAGGGTGAAATAAGTCTCCAATAAGCAGATTACTCCTTTGATGAGCACAGCCCCAAGCATGGAAAAATGAATGGCGTTGACCTGCTCACGAGCTCTCACGCTCTCAGCAGTCAAACCTCACGGGCTCTCAGCAGTCAAACCTCACGGGCTCTCGAGTCTCAGCACACCGGCCAGCACACAAACGGTCCACGGATTGCTCACACTGATAAGTGCTATTCTCAGCCTGTAAGGCAATCAGCAAGGGGACAGACTTAAACAGCCCTGAAACTAGCATTGATTTAGCATACAATGGTTACATTTGCAGATCTGTTTGACAGAGATATGTTCAGCCTAGACAGCGCCCTGTAATCAGCAATCTAAATGTATAAAATAGCCAGTCAAAACTCAGGAAAAAGGGCATGTTATCAGTAGAAATACAGCCATACAGAAAAGCATGAGGAATCTGCCCAGAAACTTGACATTTATACAGTTTTGTCCAGCAAAAAACTCCTGTACAAGATGCATTCCAACATGGAAATGATGGTCTGATTCATAAGTCAGAAATTATAGGCAAACACCCAGCTTTGGAAAGCCCTCATGTGGTGGGTCTGGAAATTTCGCAGCCTGTGGATGTGGTAGATTTGGGGACTGTTAAGCTGCCAGCATAAACAGTAGTCATATCAGCCCACTAAACCAGCAATGAAGCCCTATTTGCAGCTTGTATCTGCCCCTGAAACTCAAGCAAGAAGGAATATGTTGCAGCTTGTTCATCAGAATGCCTTTCAACTTCACAGGTCAAGGAGAAGCTCAATGCGGCCGGTTCAGAACGAGGAGGTAAAATAAATAGGTAAACCGTAAGTCTAGGTTAAAAAGTCTTAGCTTTATTTTTAAATTAAAATTAAAATTTCATTTTTTTATTATTTTTCTGTGTTTTTGAATTTTTTATTAAAAAAAAATCAAATTTCGAGGGGGGGCGTGTGGGAGCCCCCCAAGTTCGGGGGGGGGGGCATGTAGAAGCCCCCCCATCATTAAGCTGCGTTTCACCGTGTTTCGTCAAAAAGGGGGCGTCGGGAAACGTTTCACATGGAGCCCCCCAGCCCCCGGGGCGTGGGAAACGCAGGGGGCGAGCCCCCGACCCTGGGAAGCGCGTCCCCGTGGAACACTGTATTTATATGACCAGCTAGATCATGACACTAAGTTCTAATACATGTCACAAAAATGAGTATAAGAGAAATGATAACCATAACACAAGATAATATAAGCTGAGTCATAAGCATGTAAATAATCCATCTGAACCAACATCAGTCCAATGAGAAAACACTGATACAACTCTGGGCACTACTAACTGCTCTGCAACTGGCTAAATGGCTACGTCAGTCCTCAAATCTGAGTGTCCTTAGACTCAGTCGTGGCATGGGAGAGTACTTTAGTCCATCATCAAATAATGATCCATCCTAGATGCTCATCTCAGCATCTCATATGTAGGGGAATTGCCTGAAAAGTGTACTGAAATCAGAAAAATAGAATATGGTATCCTGGCTACTATATATGTGATAACACTAGGCATTTGAATTGAGTCGTATGAACATGTACTAGGTCCTCCCTTGGCTTCGTTAGGAGTTAGCCTAAACAAAGGAGCTGGGATCAGGTGATAGCACTTGGCTCTTTGATTGCCCCCAAGGACATGTTACCAGCTTTTTTGTACCATAATTGGGTTACCTGGGGAGCCGTCGATTGACAGACTTGTTCAAAGTCTGATTTCAGTGTACCAGTTGATCCGTTTGCTTGTCTAGCCAATATTGGTTAGTCACTTTTTTATTTGAATAATTTTGACCATGGCCCCTCGGGGTTTGTAATAAAATGTGCTAGTACGATATTTTTGAGTGGTTCGGTCTCTTGAGACGTAGAATCTCAAATAGGGATTTTTTTGCCTCTGACAATTATGCTTTGCCTTCAGCCGAGTATAATTGACGAGACTTTCTCTCGCTTCCTCCAAAGCTGGAATGCCCGATGTTGAATTATGGGCCTGGGGGGGTTATTAGAGCCCAACTGAGTGTTATAAGCCTACTAGACATTATTTACGTAGATCATGGTCATGTCCTAACTCATTTGGACACATAAAAAAAATTTGAAAAAATCTTTTTCGAACAGTGAAAAAATTATTTTTTTTAATTTTTAAATTTTTAATTACTTTTCCTAAGTTTTGTGGGTTAATTTTTCCATTAATTAAATGGAAAAAACCCGTTTGTAATAAATCATTCATCCGGACTCCGAATTTAGTGATTGAAGGCTCTAACCTTAAGCCAAAAATCATTCTTGATCAGCCAGCCTGTCAGAACCAACTTTCAGATCAACAATCGGACAGATAATGCATTTTTTCTCAAAATGTCAGTTCTGAGGAAAAAATGAATTTTAATTAAAAAATGGTTATTTTGGAGAAAATTAGAACTCTCCAAATTAATCCAAATTCGGCGAAATAAAAGGCCAAATGACATCTCACCAGGCATTAATGAGCATTGGAATTAACAGAAAGTAGGTTTAGTCAGCATTTAATGACTTGGAGGCCTTCTTAACCTAGCTATTGCGCCCCCCTTCAGTCAGGCTCACGTGTGGGTGAGGTGGAGTGCTCTCATTCGATCGATGTTTTGATCGAGGCTGAACTGAAGCTTGCACTGATGACTACTGGGCAGTGGCCCCTCCAGACTTGGCAAAGTAGGTTTCCAGACCTAGCAGTTGGCCTTCCTATGCAACAGGAAGTCTCCTGCTACCATTCACGCCCCTCCTCAGCTGGGTTGCGCCTTCCAAACGTGTGGCTTCATCTGAGGGTTGTTTTCAGTGCTAAAGGTTGGAGTGGGGGCGCCTTGCCTGGGTGGAGGCCTCCCCTCACTCCCGGTTCTCCGATTTAGGTTTGGCATCTCTGTTTGGTGGCCAGGCTAGTTAGGGTTTGAGGATTGGTTTTAGGGTTTTAGCACTTTCTCATTGTACAAATAGAGGCTCCTTTAGCTCTATTCGGATGGATTTTTGTGTAGAGAAACTCTGGTGAAAATTTTATAATTGCTTGTTGCTTCTATGCAACCATTGGAATAAAATTAAGGCTTTGGACGCTCATGTGGTGTGATTCTTTGGATGATTGCACTTGATGGATGAGGTGATGTTGTTTTAATGCATTTCTTTCTTGTATATTTGAGATTATGATGTTATGCTTTAGAAGGCTTCTGTAAGCACATAAGAACAAGTATTTGCGGTTTGCAAGTTAGTTGTTTATTGATTTAATTTTAGAATTAAAAAAAGAGCATTGTTTTATTCAGTTATAGTTCATGCTCTTCTATATTTCAATTTGTGAACAATACATGATCTAATCTTTTGTATGGCAAGTCTATGAGTGTTATTTTGCAGATCCTTCCATCCAACCAAGCAGAAATTCGAACTCAGCTGCATCTTCTTCTCTTGGAGTCAAGTACGCTTTTCTGGTAATTGCATGCTTCACGAGATCCAAGTGTTTTGAAAAAATCCACAGGTTTGACCATTCTCTCCTTGCTTTTATTCATCATTCAAATTAAAAAATCTTTATTTTCTTGGGATTAGGGCACATTTGGGCTAAAGTGAACATTCATTCACTTAGCCTTTGCCCCGATTGGCTGCTTTGTGCTTTATTTTTTGCCTTTTAGGCCTTTTATTTGCAGCCTTTCCTTCCTTTTGTTCGCTGTCCACTTTTCCCCATTTTTACCCTTTTGGACAGCCCTCTTTTGCCTCTTTGTTTCCACTTTTTGCAACCCCTTTCCATCCTTTTCTTCAAACATCTTTTGGGCTTTACTTTCAGCCTTTTTCACCCTCATTTGCAGCCCTCTTTCTCTGATTTGCAGCCCTTTTTTCTCACTTAGTTTCAAGCCTTCTTTGACTTGTCTTTTCTCCTCTTTTCACCATTTTTTCACCCCTCTTACCTTGCCTTTTTCCTGCCTCTTTTCTTCCTTCTTTTCGGTGAGTTTGGGTAAGTGTTTGTAGCAAGTTTATAGATTAAATTTCAAGTCATTTTTGATCAACTAATATCATAACAAGTGTGTGTCTAGAGCTCTTAGATTGCAGACAGGTGAAGGAGAGCCCAAAGGCCACAAACAAACAAGGAGTGCAAGAAGAACAAAAAGACTGTTATCCCTTCTCTTTCATCCCCTTCTTTCCCCGTTCTTCCAAGAAGCAAAGAACACATCATCATTGTAAAAGATTAATAAAAAAAGGCTGAGTGGGAGCAAGTCTCATTTCTTTTCTACTTCCCCTATTTTGGGGAAGTGTGTTTTGATTTCATTTTCATGATTTACTTAGTTCAGTTTTCTTTAAGCAATTAGTTTAGCTCTTTGATTAAACTTAGTTTCATTCTTACTAATTGCTAGTTGTTCCTTATCTTCATTTCCACTAATTGCTAGATTCATCATTGTTTGTTGATGTCTTGTTATAAATTGTTAAATCATAAAAAGAACCAAAATCTCTTGAATATCACCATAAGGTGGATCAAGAGTGCTCTCTGTCGGAGAGTTTTAATCAACCACCTTTCATATTAATTGTTGTGTTTGTTTAATCAAATCATCCATAAGTAAGACTCTTGAACTTGCAGAAACACAAGTCGAGCACTCTCTATCGGAGAGCATCTTAGGTTTGCACAACCCTTGCATTAATTTCATTTAGATTAGCTAAGTCTTTTGAGCCACTGTCATAAGGCGAGGTCAAGAGCGCTCTCTGTCGGAGGGTTTTAATTAATTAACTTAATAAAATTTGCCACTCACGCCGCTTTAATTAATTAACCCGCCTCCCTCCTTGTCGGAGTATGCTCTAACCGATCCTAGATCGGAGTACCCAGAAACGACACTGGATCTTTAAACCCCGCAAGAGTAACC
This sequence comes from Pseudotsuga menziesii, assembly GCA_001517045.1. Lineage (NCBI taxonomy): Eukaryota > Viridiplantae > Streptophyta > Pinopsida > Pinales > Pinaceae > Pseudotsuga > Pseudotsuga menziesii. The sequence continues at coordinate 48,847 of LPNX010487652.1, read as the reverse complement.
TAATAACACTTAAACACCCCGTAACTAACGCACCAGCGTTTTAAGGATTCTTCCAAAGTACTTCCTAGTAGAGGCGCTGGAACCTCTCGCTGTCATAGATTCTTGGCTAGCTGGTCACTTGACAATATCAGCCTGGGATACTGGGCGGGCCTGACATGTCTTTAACGGAGGGAACTTAGAAGAGTCTTCCGGCTTTGACAAACCTTCATTGACACCCTAATCAAGAGCATTCTTAAAACTCTTAAAACTTACCAAGAGCACTTGCAAAACCCAAAATTCACTGGCATCTTTTGGGATTCACATCTTTCCTATGCACAAAGCATCTCTGATAAGTTGACTCCATAGGTACTGGTTCTATCTTTCAGCATTGTTTATAATCTGGGCCATTTGTCCATTGAATGTTTTCATTATAAGTTATATCTGTGAATGCTTTATCAAGTTCGTGAAGTTCTCAAATATTTGTCTATCTTTTAATTCCGGTGATAGCAACGTGGATTGCCTTGTCTTGTGCTCAATTCATCATATTAATCATCTAAAATCACAATAACTCCTAAACAACACCCATCCGCATCTGAAAACATCTAAAACTTAACTTAAACATTAAGCCATAGAAAACTCTTTGTTAGGGACTACCCCCCTTGGCTTCGTTAGGAGTTAGCCTAAACGGAGGAGCTAGGAGTAGGTGACAGTATCTGTGCTTGCCCCCAAGGTCACACCTCTCCCACTTTCTCAAGTGAGGAGACAGCTTTCGGAAGATTTCTGCTGCTGGTGTGCAATTGGCGGACAACAGGACACACCTTTCTCGCTTGGGAAACAACGGTCCAAAATATTTCTGCTGACGGTGTGCATTCGGCGGACAACATTTTTGGCACCATTGCCGGGGACATCTTTTTGTTCCTGGACGACTTTAAACCTTAGTTTTTTCTTAGGTTTTTACCTTTTTGATAGAGTTTTAGTCAAATCAACTCTCTGAAATTAGACTTCAATCCATCTGGTGACTCCATTGTCAAATAACTTACCAAGGTATTCAACTAGAAGAAACTCTGAAGGCTTACTCAATTTCATCCTTGAGCCCGAACAAGTTTATAGGAGGAGATTGAATAAGCTAGTTTCTCGTAGGATCCTTGAGAATCTTGGATCTGAGTCTGTTTTAGACATTCGTAGTTTGTTTCAAGAAAATAATAATGAAAGTTGTTTTTCTGACATAATGGGTGAGGAGTACTTTACTCAACTCGACTTCTCTCAGATATCAGGTCAACCCCATCGTCTTCCAGACAAAGCTGTAGAGAAGCTCCCTATGTGAAGAAAATCTGACTAAAAACATCAACATCTCATTGTGACATTATGTCAAACACTTAGCATGCAAACTAGATTTACTGCTCATCTGAGTTATGATTTGCTAGACTTCTTAATAGCACATCTACTGATAACTTGAACATAAATACATATGCATGCATCAAAATCTAGCTGAAGACAATAATACCCATAAGAACACTGAGAAGTTTAGGGCCAAGCCCAGGGCAAAACCCTCACCTCTGTGAGGTAAAACCCAAGAGAAATTTATTGGAGAGAGAGAATACATTTGCATAAGAGATTTCTTGCTAGTCTATACTGAGAAAATCACTGAGAAAAAATGCAGCAAACAAAGGAAAAATGTACCGGCAATAAATGCTGCTGTACGGCCTGCTGTACAGCCTCTTCCTTCAGCAAAAATGTCTAGAAACTCGTGCTAAAACCAGCTGCCTCGATTTCTGTGCACCAACCCTCAATCTGCAAGTACAAATATCGATTTATGTGTAGCTGTACGGCTTCCAGCATTAAATGCAGATGTACGTCCTGTACTTTTACTGCTGTACGATCCGTACAGTACATCCTGCTGCCTCGTTTTCTGTGCTGAACCTTCTGCCTCGTTTTCTGTGCACTAGCAAGATAAATCTGATCTCTTCTCTCTCTCCCACGTGTGGTTTCTCTCTTCATTCCCACGTGCCACTGAAAATTTCTCTCTTCCTTGGATGTCTTTCTCTTTTCCCAATGCTTCATTAAATAAGTGAAAACTCACTTAGAAACCCTAACTAACTGAAACCCTAACCCTAACTTACTTTTCAAGGGTCAAGATTAGATTAGATCTAAGGGTCCTTATTAAATGCACATTAAATGTCCTTTTAATCATTTAATGTCATTTATTACATTCACATCATTTAATAAAGTCACTTTCACTTTAAAATCATAAAGTCACTTTTTATAACATAAAGTGAACTTAGGAAAATACAAAACTGTGTCCCCACCAAGACACTATAAAAATGGTGAAGGACCTACTGGGTTACAATAAAAATTAACACTATGTTCACTGGCATTGATGCCACCACTCCACCATGCATCTCAGAAGTTTTTCCAGGTGTGTTAATGCCTTTATTAGTGATCTTGCACATCACTACATGAAACTTTTCACTCTGTCCTTGGATGGAAGGGCTGGTGATTGGTATAGCAATTTACTAGACAATTCATTTGCTACACTCGCAGCTTTCAAGACTGCTTTCACTAACAAGTTTGGTGAAAATAAGGAACCTAGGGATCAGCTCGCTTCTTTGACAAACATAAAGAAGGAGACTAAGACTATGGATGAGTCCAACCAAAGATTCACAGAACTATCCAATGCCATTCCTGCCACTTATAAACTACCTGCATCATCTATCTTGGTTTATTACATTGAAGCACTTAGTGGGAAGATGCAATATCAGATCAGAGATAAGGAACACACTACCTGTTGATGAAATTGTCATTGATGCCAACATGGTCTTGATGTCATCGATATCACCACTTTGTTGAACTCTTAAAGAAGCCCTGCTGATGATGCTGAAGACCCTAGAGATAATCCTAAAGCCTTGGCAGACAATGGAGAAGCCCATGAAGTCTTGGAACCCTTGATGAAGACCCTGATGACCTTGCAAAGGTCATGGAGCCCACTACTGGCAATTCAAGTCATTTCATGATGGCCTGCACAAATTGAAGAAAATATGAGTAAAGGATCTTGTCAATGCAAACAAGACCCTCATAAGATGATAGCCCTTTCCAACAGTAGGTGGCACGTCACGCGGTTCCTCATGGTTGATGAGATATTAACTTTTGAAGTTGACCCAACGAAAATTATAAGTCAGCTCAGTCAAACACAAAGTCAGCTCAGTCAAAGTTTTATTAAAAAATAATAAAATATTTTTATAGTATGTCGGCCCCATTAAAAATAAATTAAATATGTATGTCGGCCCTAAAATTATGGAAGATAAACTAGTATAAATACCCCACGCAACTCTTCATTTTTCACATGGAAATTTTGGCCATCTCTGAGGCAGCCGCAGGAGCAGTGGAAATTTTTTGTTGGGAGCAGCTCGTTTTGTGTGGAAATTGTCTGTGGAGCAGCAGAGATTTAGGGCTGGTCATTTTCTACAGCAGTCTTTGTCCTCAGGCTGCTACAGCAGCTCTTAAAGGTCTGAGATTTTTCAAGTTTTGCTGCAGACGTTAAGGGTTGTCATCAGTAGTTGTTTGGGGTCCTCCAAAGCACACAAATAGACCGAAATTCTGATCCTTGTGACAGACCCTAGTCCACAGGCTGAGGTTGATTGAGGAATGTTCCAGCCATCAAGTCATCAACAGCAGCAGTGAAGTATGTCTTCTTTACCAGCAGATTCAAAGTATTGACAGTATGGTTTAGAGCATTCTTAGGTCAGTTAAAAACCCAGGTAAAAGGCATAGGAATTCTTAAGTCTGATATATTTTTGGCATAAGTCTGGTTCTTCTTTTCTCTTAAATCTTTGATGTGGATCCTCTGATTTTCGGGCATTTGACAGACTAAGGCAGTCATAGCAATCTCCTAGTGAAATACTTTTATGGTCTATTATCTCAGATCTTTGGCATAAAGAATTCAGGTAGAGCGATATGAAATATGGTTGCTTGGGTTTTGAGTCTTTGAAAGACTGGAAGAGAACAAGGTCCAGGACGAGGTTTTGACAGTCTGAACCATCTTGATGCTATCATTGTTATGACAGTCTGAACCATCTTAATGCTATCATTGCTATGACAGTCAAGTGGTGACAGTTTTAATCTTGAAGAAGTTGACAGTTTTTGAGTTTGGAACCCTAGGATAATAAGCAATGAACAGTTACGAGGTTCTTCCACAGTCATCCTCAGTCTCAATATGTTGCAACAGTCACAGTGGTGAGTAAGTTGACAGAAGGTAAAGTGATCATAGTCTGAAACATCAGTACTGAAACAGCAGTAAAGTTTTATTTGCAGACTTGTCTTGAAATATTAAATGGATAATACAAATAGAATGATGCACAGACCTTGAAGGCCATCCATAGCATTAATGGTGACACAACTCAGACATGATGATTGTGCAAACCCTATGAGGGTATGCAAGTGTTTAAGATGAGCAGTAGTTTGATGCTGACAGCTGTGTAAGTGTGAGCAAAGCCTTTTGACTTCTAACGACATTAGCAGTGACATAGAGCAGATTGTTTTGACAAATGATTGAAAAAGTTGACAGTTGACAAAGAGTCTAAAATAAGACTGTGTTAGTTTAATATTGTGTGTCAACACAATAGTGACAGAATTGTTATGAGTTAGTGTGAGCTTTGCAACATTTTCAACTCCTATTTAATCTTGTGGCATCCTACAGCAGTCAACTTGAATTCTGGGTTTCATTTAGGGGCTGAGTGTTCTTCTTGAAGGCTGTTACAGCCCATTAAATCTTGCTGTTCGCTGCTGTTTTTCGCCAGATTATTGCACCAGCAGAAGTGGTGTGTGAGATGAATTGTTTTAAAGGTCTCATACAGACTTAAAGAAGACTGATATTCTCTCAGATTCTAGGAGCATACTGAAGACTCAAACTGAGATTGAGTTGATGGCAGAAGTTAAATGTTGCAGCAGCATGACAAGGTATGTTCAATTTATTTATTCATGCTAAGATTGTACATTTCACACAGAAATTGCAGAGTCCAGTTTTGGGTGAAGTTCTTAAAAGGATATGCTACAGCATCGTGGTTGAGGTATTGAGTTCTCACTTGGGATAGGTGGTAAATGTATTCCATTGATGGCTGGTATAGATTTATTTTCAGCAGATTTGATGCCCAGAAGTACTTGTAATAGGTGGCTGATTTGTTCCAAATGCAAGTGTGTTCCTACGTGTGATAGGTGGTAGATCTACCTCATCCATTAGCTGGTATGGACTTATTTTGGTGGGTGTGATGCATATGAGGACATTTGATTTGTGGATGATTTTTTCTCGTGGATGCCAGTATGTTGTGAGCATTTGGATATTTTGGTGCTTTGGCAAAGAAAGTTAATTTAGAGCTATTTTGGAGCTGATTTGGTCGGCACGGTTTCATGCTCAGTTCTAAGTAAAAATAAAAATAAAGATGACAGCCCTAGTATTGACAGCCCTAATTTGTTGATGATACAACCAAGTTGAGTAACATGCATAAGTGTAGGAGAATGACAGTCTTATGCATATTGACAGCCGCTTGAAAAGTAGCTTGACAGTTTATGCTTGATTGATTCAATGTGAAGATGAGCCTGCAGCAGAAGACAGGACCAGCAACCAAGTGAACCAGAGAATGGTGATTATACAGCAGTAATACATCTACAGCAAAAGACATGATGATTAGATGACAATTGGCATGGCAACAACAGACTTGATATGTGGATTGATGAGGCTTCTTGAGCAGTGGTGGATCAGCAAAGCAAAGATCATTGAACAGACCTTGATGACTCAGCAGTGTGTTGAGCAGCAGTGATTGATGGATGATGACTTGACAGTGACCAGCTGGATTCTTGATTAATGAGCAGAGATAAGCAGTGGTAATGAGCAGCAGCAGTGTTGAATGATGAGCAGATGATCAGCAATAGGAGCTGTATGAGCAGCATTTATAATGAGCAGTATGAGCTGAGTTAACCAGCAGAAGAAGTTCTGACCTGAGGATAATTTGCAGCAGTAGATGGCCAGCAGTTGTAATGATGAGCAGTGTTACAGCTGAGTTGATGTGTCTGCAGATTGATGAGTTGATGTGACAATGAGCCTTAATGTAAAAGCAAGCCTGTCTTGCTTCTGAGGTTAGGATACCTCAAACCCTTCTTAGTAGGGTCTAAGAAAACCAGGCAGGGTCCTGGATCCAGAGTAGGTGCTCTATGTATCAGTAGGTGCTGATTTCGCCTAACGGTTGTAGCCGGACCCAAATAATATAAAAAGATTACAAATTTATATAGTGTGCTGTTCTTCTGTGTTATGGTGCTTTATGAATGAAATGCTTATGTTATGTGAATGATGTTTATGAAATGATTATGGTAAAGTGTTGATTTGATGAATTGGTAGCTAACCGTGAGAAGCTAAGAAAGGTTTAAAATTTGGCTTCACACTGATTCACCCCCCCTCTCAGTGTCAACACTACCCTTCTACAACCACAGGAATTAGCTGTCAAGATAGATAGAAATATGCAGTCTTCAGGTGATTCTAAACATCTAGCCCAAATGAGAGAGATGCAGAACAAGGTCATTAGTATGGAAAGAGCACAGTCACAACCTGCACCTAGAACTTTCCCTCCAAAAGTAAATTGGCAAAGAAAAGCACCCAACCATGAACAAAGGCCTCCTCATCAATTGGAAGCTGCTAACATGGTTGAAACTTACACGCCATTCTATAGAGCATGTGAAGACTTTCATGAGTAGTCTACTTGCAAAAGTTGTGGTCCCAGAGCATCATCAAGCGAGCATGAATATATAAACAATGTTGGTGATATGCATAATATTTCCAGAGAAAGTTGGAGAGAGGTGAAACAACATAGTAAAAAAATTGACAATTTGACTAAGTAATTCAGTGAAAACCCTTCAAATGAACAGGCTAACAACATGCAAAAGTTCAAAGGTGTTACCTACCAGAGGAAAGCAAATGAGAGACCTTCCACACAAAATACTCCTAAGGTGACAATCCCAAATGATGCTAATAAGTCAATTGATTTAGGTAATTGGTTGGTTAATGCTAAAGTTCCAGTGCCTGTTTTAGAATTATGTAAAATACTTGGACAGAAAGAAAAACTTTTGAAAATCTTAGATTCCCCAACTGATTCGAGTCCTTCAGAGCCTCTCTCAAATCCTTCCACCCCTAAGAAGGTCACTTTCTCTGACACCGTAGAACGAACCTCAAACAATGGTTATGTTGATCTTCCTATAGTTCTACATACTAGGGACCCAAGAAAAGAAGATCATCCCCCTTTCTATGTATCATTGATGATAGGTGATCTTCTACATAATTGTATGTTAGATTCAGGATCTAGTTTCAGCATAATGACTAAAAAGGTCATGCAGCAGCTCAACTTAAAAACTACAAGACCGTACCAGAATGTATGTGCCATGGATTCTAGACTGGTTGAGGTTGAAGGAATGATTGAAAATCATTTGGTTAAATTGGCTAAGTATCTAGACATCCAGATTACTATGGACATCCTTGTTATTGATGTATCGGATAAGTGGGGGATGTTGCTTTCTAGGAAGTGGGGTGCCACTTTAGGAGGATCGATCCAAATGGATTGGACCTATGCCACTGTGCCAACATTTGAGTATTCACTTGTTAAATTGTATTCTGAGAAAGAGAAAAGATACCATGTTGAAATTCCTCAAAAGCCATTAAACCAATGTGTTTATAGCTCTGATGAGCATGGAGTCTATTAAGTTAACTCCACCTTTTTGGCCCCTATTCAAGAAGAAATTAAGGATGAAAAATTTGATGAGTTGTGGAGGATGAATTTTGACAGTGCTCATTCCCGAGCTGGGAACGGTGCAGGTGTTGTCATCACCTCACCCGAAGGGAAGATTTTCAATTTTGCTTATAGATTGGAGTTTGAGGCGACTAATAATATGAAGCCCTTTTACTTGGTCTAGAAACAACCAAGGATATGGGAATAAAGATGTTAAGCATAAGTGGCGACTCCGACTTAATAATCCTCTTAGTCAAGAATGAATTTGCTTGTAAGTGCAAAAGGCTAAAAAAGTATAGAAATGTTGTCTGGGACACTATAGAATATTTTGATGCCTTAAACTTAATTTCAATCCCTAGAGATGAGAACAATTTAGCAGACAAGTTAGCAGTAGTAGCATCAACTCTCCAGCTTTCTGAAGAACTATTGAATGGTGATGGTAAATTAGAGATAAACTTTAGACCATCGGTTCAGACAACATGGAACATTGGCAGGTTTTCCAAAGTGATGAGCAAATTTTAAAATTTCTTCATCATATAGATGAATTTTCCAACTTCAATGTCAACTTTCAGGAAGAGGGTAAAGAGTGTCAGGGAGAAGGTGATCAGTTTGATAATCCGGTTCCTCGGGGCTTTGTTGAGCTTAAGCATACCTTTGACAAACATGATGGTAGGAAAAATAATATTGATTCAATGAAACTTGGAGATTACATAGAAATCAATATTGGATCAGATAAAAACCCAAAACTAATAAAAATTGGAAAAGGGACATCTGAAAAAGAAAGGAATGACTTAATAAACTTGGTAAAGGAATATAGGGATGTTTTTCCCTTCTCATATGATGAGCTTAAGGCAGATCGGGAGGATGTGTTCCAACATACCATCCCGTTAAAACAAGAGACCAAAGAGGTCAAACCCTTTCGGCAAAAATTAAGACAAATAAACCCCAAGTTAGCCCCCATAGTTAAGAAGGAGCTTGAAAAAATGTTAGCTGCGGGGATTATCGCACTAACGAGACATTCATCTTGGTGCTCTAACTTGGTGGTGGTGAGGAAGAAGAATGGTAGTTTAAGGATATGTATAGATTTCAGGAATCTAAACATAGCTTGTCAAAAGGACAACTACCCGTTGCCTAATATGGAGACCCTGCTCTAGAGAGTAACAGGGGCAAGTATAATGTCCATGTTGGATGGATTTTCGGGGTACAACTAGGTTGTGATTCAGAAGGAAGATAGGCATAAGACTACTTTTACCCCCCCTTGGGGTACTTTCGAGTATCTTAGGATGCCTTTTGGTTTGTTGAATGCTGGTGCCACTTTTCAAAGGGCCATGGACTATGCATTCAAGGAGTTGATTGGGAAGATCATAGAGATTTACCAAGATGAATTGACCGTTTTTTCTAAAGAAAGACCAAGTCACATAGGCCATCTTAAGCAAGTTTTTGAAAGATGTAGGAAGTATGGTATTTCTCTTAATCTGGCAAAATTTGTTTTTGGAATTGATGAAGGAAAGCTTCTAGGTCACATCATCTCTAAGGATGGGGTCAAGGTTGACCCTGAAAGAATCAAAGCCATTAAAAAGATCCCCTTGCCTAAAAATGTCAAAACTCTTCAATCTTTCAATGGGCACATCAATTTCATTACAAGATTTATCCCGAACTTAGTTGAGTACATGAAACCTTTACAAAATATGTTTAAAAAGGATGCTAAGTTTGAGTGGACTAATGAGGGTAGGGAATCCTTCAGATGCATCAAAGAAGCCATCACCAAATCTCCTGTCTTCGTCAGCTCGAACTACTCCAAATATTTCATGATCTTCTCCTTTGCTTGTGAGGACACTATTGCGGGGGTTTTGCTCCATAAAAACAATGAAGGATTTGAGCAACCCATCGCTTTCATGAGTGTTATCCACTTATTTGTACCATAGTCGAATTAGCCGAGGAGCCGCTGGTTGAAAAATATGACAAATGTTTGATTCCAGTGTATCATATGATTTGCCTTTGTGTTTAGCCAATATTGGCTAGCCAGTTTTTCATTTGAATAATTTTGATCATGGCCCCGCGGGGTTTGTAATAAAATGTGCTAGTAGGGTATTTTGAGTGGTTTGGTCTCCTAAGACGTAGAATCTCAACTAAGGTATTCCAAGGATTTTTTTTCCCTTGACAATTATGCTTTGCCTATAGCCGAGTATAATTGACAAGGTTTTCTCCCGCTTCCTCCAAAGCTAGAATGCTCGATTTTGAATTCTTGGCCTTGGGGGGTTATTAGAGCCCAACTAAGTGTTTATAAACCTACTAGGCATTGTTAGAATAGAGCATGGTCTTGTCCTAAGTCAATAGGACCTTTAAAAATTTTCCGAAATTTTTTTACCGGATGGGTTAAATTTTTTTTTAAATTTTTTAATTATTTCCTTAAATTTTTTGATTAATTTTTCCATAAATTAATTGGAAAAATCCCGTTTGTAATAAGTCGGTCATTCGGACCTTGAATTCAGTGATTGAAGGCTCTAACCTTAAGCCAAAAATCATTCTTGATCAGCCAGCCAGTCAGATCCAACTTTTAGATCATCAATCGGACACATAACGCTCATTTTCTCAAAAAAGTCATTTTCGAGGAAAAAAATGATTATTTATTAAAAAATGATTATTTTGGAGAAAATTAAAACTCTCCAAATTAATCGAAATTCAGCGAAATAAAAGGATAAATGACTTCTCAATGGGTATTTATGATGATTGGAGTTGTCATAACTCAGCTTCAGTCAGCATTCAGTGAGCAATAAAGTTATATTCAGTTAACGGATTTGTCATCTCCAGCTAAACTCCCAAATTGGCTGAGATGGAGAGCACTCATTGGTTTGATGATTTGATTGAGGTAAAGACTGAAGATAACAGCAACAGCGACCTCTCTAGACCTAGCAATGGCTCCTCCATACCTAAGTTGTGGCCTCACCCACCAGCTCACGCCTCCCTTCATCATTCATGCCCCTCTTAGCATGAGGGCATCATCCACATGTGTGGGATCAGTTATGGGTTGTTTGTAGTGGTTAGGGTTGGAGTGGGGGTGCCTTTCCTAGGTGGAGGCCTTCCCTCACTCCCAGCTCTTCATCTTTAGGTCTGGGCTCTCAGTTATGTGCCGAGCCGGTCAGGTTATGTGATTTGGTTTTAGGGTTCTAGCTTGATCTCATTGTATAAATAGAGGTTCCTTCAGCTCTATTCGGATGGAGATTTTGGGCATGAACACTCTGCTAAAATTATTGTAATATTTGTTTGAAGTTGGAATAAAGTTGTGACTTTGGAGGTCTATGCACGATTTATTGGAGTTATGGATTCACATTGTCTTTGGTGATATCTCTTTCACCTTGCCTTTTCAATTATTAAATCATTCTTCATTATATACTCTAGAAGGGCTAACAATCTAGTTTATGAGTATCTTGTTCGGATTTGATATTGTTTGTAAGGGTTTTGCAGGGATCATTAGGGGTGAAAAACAAGCTTGAGATCAAGCTCTTCTTCATGAACCAGTGGTTTTTTCCATCTAACTCCTTCATCTTGCAGGTCTTTTTAAGCACTTCCCAATCCAAGAAAGAGACATAGCTGTCAGAGCTTCGCCTTCCCTCCATTAACAAAACTTCAAAAAATCTCTTGGTTACATTGGTTACTACAAAGCGGATCTACATTTTTACAGGTTTTATCTTATTGATTTGCTTTCCAAATAGTGCAAGTATTCTCAATTTATTCACATTTCTAGATCTTGCATTATGATTGGCTAAAGTAGATCAAAGATTCATATTTTGATCTACTTGTAGGGTTTAGATCTACTTTTTTTTTAAATCTTTAACTTTTACTAGATCTAAGATCCTAGTCTCATTTCAAGTTTGTAAATCCATCTTTCTTTTTGCTTTGGAAAACGTGCACTGGTTTTCTTGAAAAACGTGCAAATTTTCCACTTTTAGGCTTGCTGGTTTTTTCTGTTTTTTTTTTTCATTATTTTTTAATTCTGGAAATTCATAAAAATCAGAAAATTTTCGAAAATTTTTCAAAATTTTTTATTTTTTAAAATTTTTTTGTACTTTTTCTCGAAAAACGTGCAAATTTAAGCTTGCTGTTTTTTGCTGATTTTTTTACTTTTTTTTTTCTGTTATTTTTTAATTCTGGAAATTAGCCTAAAAATTAGAAAATTTTTTATGTTATTCAAAAAAAAAAAAAAATTTAATTTTTTGACTTTTTTTTCTCGAAAAGCGTGCAATTTTGTACTTGTTGTTTTTTACTGATTTTCTACAATTTTCCAAATTCTGGAAATTAGCCTAAAAGGTTAAAAAATCTTTAAATTTAACTTCGCAAAAAGTCTCAAGTCGTTTCGTAAAAAATCGTGCATTTTACATAAAAATCGGTGAGCTTGCCTAGTCCTTTCCAAGTTTTGATTTTGGGTCTCATTCCATTATTTTGGTCTTTTGTTTCATCTCATAAGGCACTTGTCTTCTCATCCATTTAATCTTTTCGAATCACAAGTTAAATTTGGTTTCCTAACACTCTTACTAGTCCTTGTTTAGAGCTCTTATCTACAGGTGAACTAAAAGCAAAACCAAGCAAGAAAGAGCAAGCAGAACTAGATCCAAAGACAAGGATCGAAAACCAAAAAGAAGTCATTCTCCTTTGTACAAACTCATAAGAGTTTTTTCATTTTTACTTAAGTTAGTTCTCAAAAGTCCTTACAAAGATTAAATTCCCAAGGCATTTGTACTTCATTAATAAAACAAGGCTAAGTGGGATAAGGCCTCCCATACTTGGTTTTTCTTCTCCGTTTGGGGAAGAGTGTCTTTGTTTATAGCTTATAGATTTATTTCAAGTACTTAGAGTAGTTTCGTTTTTTGCAAAGCAGATACTAATTGTTATTTTAGTCATCTCATCTTTTGTTTATTTGAACTACATCATCTTTGTGTTCTTATTTCAAGCTGCTTGTCTTTTTAAAAAAGGAACTAAAGACTCTTGAACTTGCCATAACACAAGTCAAGAGCACTCTCTATCGGAGAGCATTCCCATTGCATTTCCTTGCATCAAGCATATAGTTTAGTTAAAGTCTCTTGAACTTCCGTCATAAGACGAAGTCAAGAGCGCTCTCTGTTGGAGAGTTGAACTGTGTGCTCCTAATAATAAAATCTTTCCAACTCACATTTCCCCATTTAAAATTTACCTCGTTGCTATCCCTCACCTAGTATGCTTTTCCAACCTTGAAAAGTTGGACTCGTACTCAGAACGGTGATCGGATTTGTTAATCTTGCAAGTGATAACATAATAAAACTTTCACCCCATAACCAACGCATCGGCGTTGTCTCAATAAATACTCAGGTAGTGGGCAAATTCCAAGTGTGGGTGGGCGCCAGGCAACCCAATCTGGACACTCGCTGGTTAAGTTCTCTGAACACCTAGCTTGTGATTCCAGACAGGTTCGTCATGTCTTCGTACTCAGAACGGTGATCGGATTTGTTAATCTTTCAAGTGATAACATAATAAAACTTTCACCCCATAACCAACGCACCGGCGTTGTCTCGATAAATACTCAAGTAGTGGGCAAATTCCAGTGGGCGCCGGGAAACCCAATCTGGACACTCACTGGTTAAGTTCTCTGAACACCTAGCTTGTGATTTCAGACAGGTTCGTCATGTCTTCGAACGGAGCCACTGAAAGTATTTCTGGTTAGTTTTCCTAGACACCTTAAGCAAGATCATCTTTAAAATCCTTAAAATTTACCAAGAGCACTCGCACAATCTAACATTCACTGGTTTAATTTCTATACGTGTGTTTAATTCTCTGACGCATTTCAGCTTCATTGACTCCACAAGGCACTGGTCCTTGTTTTAATTTGCATAATTATATTATTTGATCAATTGTCAATGGTTTATTATAATTGCTATCACTGAATGCTTAATTAAAGTCTAGAATTTAAACTTATCTTTTAATCACTTGTTGCAACGTGGATTGCTCTTTGATTTGTGTCACATTTATAACAAGTATAACACCTTCAATTCATAATAACTCCTAAACAACACCCATCCGCATCCGCAACCTTTAAGAACACTTTAACAACTTAAGAGCCATATAAACCCTTTTGTAGGGACTACTCCCATTGGCTTCGTTAGTTGTTAGCCTAAACGAAGGAGCTAGGAGTAGGTGGCAGTACCCAGCTCCGTGCTTGCCCCCAAGGTCACACCTCTCCCACTTTCCTAAGTGAGGAGACAACTTTCAATTGATTTCTGCTGCTGGTGTGCAATCGGCGGACAACAATGAGCCAAGCCTTGCAACATTGGAAAAACAATCATTTTCCTTAGTGAGATCCTTGAAGCATTTCAGAGCATATGTGGGTTACTCCAAGATAGTTTGTTATGTTCCTCATTCAGCGGTTAAGGATATCTTGTGTCAACAGGATTGCTTAGGCAAAAGAGGTAAGTGGGTGTCTAAAATTCAAGAATATGATCTAGAGATTAAACCCACGAAATTAATCAAAGGACAGGGCCTAGCAAATATGTTAACTCAAGGTAATGAAAAAGCCTTAGGAATAATTTGTTGGAATAAAGAGCCTACACCAAGCATGCCTCCAAAACTGCAGCGTTTAGATCACCATTGGTACTCTGATATCATATTCTTCCTTCAAAACCTTACATGCCCTGAGCATCTTAAAGGTCATAAAAGAAGGGCTCCAAGGTTAAAAGTTGTCAGGTATTGCATCACTCAGGAAGGACTGGGTTGGAGAAACCCAGATGGAGTGATCCTTCTGTTACCAACTATTTTGTACAATAGTTGAACTTCCTATCGAGCCACCGGTTATTGAGCATGATGAATGCTTATCTCCAGAGTTCAGAAGTTCAGTGTGCTCCAGAGTTAGCCAGTTTTGGGCTAAGCTTTTTATTTTTTGTAAATACATGTTCATACCCCCTTGGGGAAATTGTAAAAAATGTTCTAGCATTTAATTTTTTATAAAAGGCTCGGCTTCCCAGACTTGAGCATCAAGCTGACTAGCCCAGAGTGTTTTTTCCCTTGGTTATTGAACAAACGACTAATAATTTCTGAGTATTTCACTCACACCTCCAAACCTGGGGTAGTTGTCTTGGTGTTTCGGCATTAGGAGGTTATTAGAGCCTTCGTGTCAATGTTTTTCAACATGCTAGGCATTCCGATTGAGTCGTATGAACATGTACTAGGTCCCCCTAGAGTTTCGTTTGATTCCGAGAAAAAATAATTTTTTTCTTCTGTTTTTAAGCCATTTTTTAATAGTTTAAATGGAAAATTTCAAAATGTAAAACAAAGTATGATCCGGAGTCCGTTTTTGGCATGGTTGGGCTCATTTTCAAGCCCGGCGCAACGTTTTTACCCTAGTGCCCACTTTCTCTAGGTTTCGGGAGATTATGTCGCCTCTAGGAACCATTTTAAGTCATTTTGGCACTTAAATGCTAAAAAGTGACATAGTAAAAAAAAGTCAAAAATAAAAAAAGACAAAAATGATTTAAAAAATCATTGGAAAAGACATGGCATGTGGGCCATATTGGTGTGTGACCCTCTTCCACATGAAGACAACTTACAACTTTGGTTTAAAATTAAATTTGGAATTAAGTTATAAGAGAGGGTGACGTGAAGCATGAGCACCCACTCTAGCATGAGGGTTTGGGTGTGAGTGGGAGCGTGTGGACCCATCCACATTAATAAAATGGAAAATATTAAACCATTGCATATAATTCCAATGATTTAAACCATGGTATGTTAATGCATGCAATTTGTTTAATGGAGAAGGTAACGTCAACATAAAAGATAGTTACGATTTAAACCAAATATTTGCCCAATCCAACTCACGTCATATGACCCATGCAAGGAGGATAGTGATGTGGTGTTGATCCATTAGCGTGGAGTTAATATTGAAATCACAGCCGCTCTTCCATAAATCAAGGCTATTATCAATTTATTCCTTCACTCTATTATTCACGCCAAGCATGCCGTACGACTCATGTGGAAGAAAGCTCACGCATGATTGAATGAAGCCGATAGATTTTGATGGGGGTTTGATTGGGTGTGTTGGTAGTTTCTTATCAGTTCAAGCCCAGTTCTTCTTCACTTCAACGGGGGTTCATCTCAATGCAAGCTCACTTAGCTCCGACTTGATCTTCTGTTCATAAATTCTTCCCTGGGGCTTAGTTTTTGTTATAAATAAGAGGTCTCTTCTCCCTTTTCAAGGTGGATAATTTTTGTAGAGAACCTCTGGTGAAACTTTGTAAATGCTTGTTGCTTTCATGCAACCATTGGAATAAAAAGAAAGGCTTTGGAGGCTCATGTGGTGTGATATTGTGGATGCTTGTACTTGATGGATGAGGTGATGTTATTTTAGTTTTCTCTTTCTTGTCAATTTGGGATTATGAACCTATGGTTTAGAAGGATTTTTCAAGCACATGAGAACAGGTATTTGTAGTTTCAATTTATCTAGTTATTGATTTACTTTTAGAAATCGAAAAAGAGTATTGTTTTATTCAGTTATATTTCATGCTGCTTTTTTATTTCAATTTGTGAACAATACATGATCTAATCCTTTGTTTGGCAAGTCTATGAGTTGTTGTTTTGCAGGTCATTCCATCCTACCAAGCAGAAGGTTGAGCTCAGTTGCATCTTCCTCTCTTGGAGTCAAGTGCAATTTCCGGTTATTACTTGCTATATGAAATCCAAGTATCTTTCAAAGATCCAAAGGTTCCTCCCTACTTTTATTCATCCTTTGAAGTAAAAAGTCTAATTTTTTGGTTAGGCAAGGTTTGGATTTCAAGTTACATAATTTTCACCAAACTGTGAGCCCTTGTTGTTGGTTGCCCTCTTTGCTAGTTTGCAGCCTCTTTCTTCCTCTTTTCCACTTAGTTTGCAGCTTTTTTTCTCTATTTTCGTAACCTCTTTCTTCACCTTTGTCGTAGCCTTCTTCCACTTTGTTTGCTGCCGTCTTTCACTTTGGTTGCAGCCCTTTTTTGCTTTTGTTTGCAGCCCTCTTTTGTCTTTCTTTGCTGCCCTCCTTCACTTTAGTTGGCAGCCCTCTTTTTGCCTTTTTCTCCTCCGTTTCGTAGCTTTTTCTTCTATTTGCTTTCCTCCATTTTCATTGTAGAAATTTAGTTTCTTTAGAGTTAGTTTGTAGATATTTTTTTATCTTATTTTTGGACTAACGTTTAACAAGTTAGTGTTCAAAGCTTTTGTTTTCAAGGAAGTCAAAATAGAGCCCAATGGCTATAAGCGAACAAAGGAACAAACAAAGAGCGAAAAAGACAAAAACACCTCCCTCTTCTCTCTTTCCCTTTCTCACCTTCTTCATTCAAGAAGAGGCAAAAAACATAAAAAACATTGTAAAAAGTTAATAAAGAGCAAGTGGGATGAAGGCTCCCACACCCCACTTCCACCATTTGGGAGAAGCTTGTATCGTTCCTTGTTTTCTGTTTTTACTTTTCACGTGCATAATAATGGTTTAGAGTAGATTAGTCTCTTTACTTTCATAAAATAAATCTTTGTTAGTATAGCTTTAATTTCAGCATTTCTAATTTTATTCAATTGCTAAAAGAAAAAGAAGGAATCCAAAATCTCTTGAATCTCACCAAAAGGTGGATCAAGAGTGCTCTCTATCGGAGAGTTTACTGCTTTATTTATTTTCGTTTGGTATTTGTTTCTTGTTTTCAATAAATCTCTTGAATCTCACCAATAGTGGATCAAGAGTGCTCTTTGTCAGGGAGTTGCTTCTATTTCAATTTTTACTTACCTCCATGCTCTCCCTAGTACGGTCTCTGACCTGAAAGAGATTCTTGGGTAGATTAGACTTTATTTCCAGTACAGTTATTTAATTCAATGCATCATAAGCTTCTTGAACATTGTCATAAGACGAAGTCAAGAGCGCTCTCTGTCAGAGAGTTTTTTCTTGTGCTCTTAATAAAAAACTTCAACCTCACATTCCCCATAAAATTTACTTCGTTGCTTTCCATCACTTAGTATGCTTTGCCTGTTACCAACTTATTTGTACCATAGTTGGATTAGCTGAGGAGCCGCCATTTGACAAACATGATGAATGTTTGTGTTCCAGTGTATCAGTGATCTGCCTTTGTGCCTAGTTAGTTTTGGCTAGTCAGTTTTTGTTTTCAGTAATTATGACCATGGCCCCGTGGGGTTTGTAATAAAATGTGCTAGTAGGGTTTTTGAGTGGTTTGGTCTCTTAAGACGTAGAATTTCAACTAAGGTATTCCAGGGATTTTTTTGCCCTTGTCAATTATGCTTTGCCTATAGCCGAGTATAATCGACGAGGTTTTCTCTCGCTTCCTCCAAAGCTGGAATGCCCGATTTTGAATTCTGGGCCTTGGGTGGTTATTAGAGCCCAACTGAGTATGTATAAACCTACTAGACATTATTATAATAGACTATGGTCATGTTTTAAGTCACTAGGACCTTCAGAAAAAATTCCAAAATAATTCTACCCGACGCGTTCGATTTTGGGTTTTCTAATTTTTTCATTTTCGTAAGTTTTTAATTAAAATTTTCCATAGTTTAAATGAAAAAATTTAAATTTGTAATATGTCAGTCATCCGGGACTCGAATTCAGTGATTGAAGGCTCTAACCTTAAGCCAAAAATCATTCATGATCAATTAGCTAGCTATCCCTAAGTTTCAGATGTTCATTCAGCCTCATAATTAATAATTTTACAAAAAAGTCATTTACGGAGAAATTAATAATTAAAATATTAAAAATGAATATTTTGGAGATAATAAAAAACTCTCCAAAATAAACCAAATTGAATAAAATAAAAGGCTAAATGACATGGCAATGGGCATTTATGATGATTCAACTCGGCACAAATCCTCTTCAATCAACAATCGGAGAGCATTAAAGTTACATTCAGTTAGCAAACTCGTCCTCTTCAGTCAAGCTCACGAGTTGGGTGATTTGGAGGGCATGGATTGGTTTGATGATATTTACAAAGCTGGAAATTAAATGCATTAAGTGTTTGGTGCAAACCCTAAGGGTTTGGCACCCATCATCACCAATTAACACTTACTTCAAGCTCATGCCTTCCTCAACAAAGCTCATGCCCCTTTCTCCTCATGGTTGCGCCTTCACACGTGTGGGCTCTTAAGTGGGTGGATTTTGGAAGTTAGGGTTGGGAGTGGTGGCGCCTTGCCTAGGTGGAGGCCACCCCTCACTCACACCATCTTTTGTTTAGGTCTGGGCTCTTAGTCATGTGCCGAGTTTGCTTAATCATGGGGATTGACCCTCATTTGATGGAGTTTGGTTTTAGGGTTTTAGCCTTCTCTCTTTGTATAAGTAGAGGATCTTTTGAGCTCTACAGGATGGAACTTTTGTGTTAGAGTTACTCTGAGAAAATTGTATCAAGCATTTGCTTTGAATTGTTAATAAATATATTCGACTTTGGAGGTCTATGAGCTTTTTGAATGTGGTGAACTTCTCACGGTTGAGGTGATATTGTCTCTAACCCCTATCTTTTAATACTTTTATGTGATTAATTATTTTGCTAGCTCAAGAAGGCCATTGTTGGCACAGTAGAATAGCCATTTGTTGTTTCAATTTGGTTGTTTATGCAAAATACATTAGTATATTGATCGACATGAGTAGTTAGTAATATGTAATGTTAATCTTGATTTAATTTTCTTAGCATACTAACATATGATTTTGATCTCACTTCTTGTATTGAGTTTTGGTGTGTTATCAGGCTTCACAGATTGTAGAAGGGTGTGAGCTCAGCTACTTATATCCCAAGCTTCAAGCAACCATATTTTTGAGTTTAACACTTTGTGATTGAAGGACCTATAGGGACCGTCTTCTTTAAATACAAAAAGAAAGCTGGGAGTAGCTCTCTCTCTCTTGTGTTCCATCCACAAGAAGTATTTACTTTGGTTACCGGTTGCTTTAGGAAGCCCTAGTCTCCTTTTTTCCATCCTTTGGCTTCCCCTCTCTTGCCTTGTTTGGCGTGCTCATCCTCTTCCCTCTTCGCTGCCCTATTTTCCCCTTTCTTCACTTAGTTTGCATCCCTTTTTTACCCTTTTGGACAGCCCTCTTTTTGACCTTTTTCCTCTTCCATTCCACAACTTTTTCTCCTCTCTCTTTCCTCCGTTTTTCACCGTAGAAGTTTACCTTTCTTTAAAAAGTTAGTTTGTAGTTTTGTTTCATTTTATTTTTGACTAACATATAACATTTATGTGTTAAAATCTCTTATTTTCAGGAAAATCACAAAAAGCCCAAGGGCTAAAAGCAAGCAAAGAAGGAAGCAAAGAGCAAAAAGGACAAAAACACCTCCCTCTTCTCTCTTTCCCTTTCTCACCTTGCTCATTCAAGAAGAGGCAAAAACATCAAAAAAACATTGTAAAAAAGTTAATAAAAAGCAAGTGGGATAAAGGCTCCCACACCCCTCTTTCCCCATTTGGAGGAAGCTTGTATCGTCCATTTTCATGTCTGCATGCTTGTAGAGTAAATGCTTAGAATAGAATAGAGAAAGATAGTTTTGTTATCCACTTATTTGTACCATAGTTGGGTTACCTGAGGAGCCATCGGCTGACAAACATGTCCAATGTTTAATTCAAATGTATCAGTTGATCTGTCTTCATGTCTAGCCAATATTGGCTAGCCAGTTTTTCATTTGAATAATTTTGACCATGGCCCTGCGGGGTTTGTAATAAAATGTGCTAGTAGGGTATTTTTGAGTGGTTCGGTCTCCTGAGATGTAGAATCTCAAATAAGGTATTCCAGGGAGTTTTCTGCCCTTGACAATTATGCTTTGCCTATAGCTGAGTATAATTGACGAGGTTTTCTCCCGCTTCCTCCAAAGCTGGAATGTCTGATGTTGAATTCTGGGCCTTGGGGGGTTATTAGAGCCCAACTGAGTGTTATAAACCTACTAGGCATTATTTAAGTAGAGCCTGGTCTTGTCCTAAGTCATTGGGACCTTTAAAAAATTTTCGAAAAAATCTTTTTCGAACGGGGAAAAAATTATTTTTAAAATTTTTAAATTTTTAAATTTTCCCTAAGTTTTTTGGGTTAATTTTTCCATAAATTAAATGGAAAAAACCCGTTTGAAATAAGTCGGTCATCCGAACCCTGTTTTCAGTGATTGAAGGCTCTAACCTTAAGCCAAAAATCATACTTGATCGGTCGGCTAGTCAGATCCAGCTTTCGGATCATTAATCGGACACATAACGCCCATTTTCTCAAAAAAGTCAGTTTTGAGGAAAAAAATGTTTTTTTTATTAAAAAATGATTATTTTGGAGAAAATTAAAACTCTCCAAATTAATCCAAATTTAGCGAAATAAAAGGCTAAATGACATCTCATTGGGCATTTATGATGATTGGAGTTATCATAACTCAGCTTCAGTTAGCATCAAGTGAGCAATTAATTTATATTCAGTTAGCAGACTTGTCATCTTCAGCTAAAAAATGAGATGGAGAGCACTCATTGGTCCAGTGATTTGATCGAGGTAAAGACTGAAGCTTGCACCATCAGTGGCCCTCCCAAACCTAGCAGAGGCTTCAGCCAAACCTAAAAAGCGGGTTTACCATCATGAAGGTGCCTCTCCTCAAGCCCACGCCCCTCTCTCTCCATGAAGGCGACTTCCACACATGTGGCCTCAATTCAGGGTTGTTTGCAGTGATCAGGGTTGGAGTGGGGGCGCCTTGCCTAGTTGGAGGCCTCCCCTCACTCCCAACTCTTCAATTTAGGTTTGGCTTCTCAGTTAGGTGACCAAGCCGGTCAGGTTATGTGATTTGGTTTTAGGGTTTTAGCACTCTCATTGTATAAATAGAGGCTCCTTTAGCTCTATTGGGGGTGAATGATTGATGCAAAGAACCTCTGGTGAATTATTGTAATACTTGTTTCTCTTATGCAACCCTTTTAAATAAAGAAAGGCTTCAGAGGCTCATGTGGTGTGGATCTTGGATGCATGTGCTTTGGTTAATGAGGTGATACAATTTCAATTTCTCTTTTGCTTTGCTATTCTGTGGGTATTGATAAATGCTTTAGAGGGCTTATATAAGCGCATAAGAATAAATATTTGTAGTTTCAAGTTATCTATTTACTTATTTACTTTCAGAAATCTAAAAAAGCATTGTCTTATTCAGTTATATCTCATGCTTTTTTTATTCAGATTAGTAAATAGTACATGATCTAATCCCCTTTTTTAGCAAGCATACAAGTCTTTTGATTACAGATCACTCCATTGCACCGAGTAAAAGGTTGAGCTCAGTTGCATCTCCTTTTCTTGGAGCCAAGCACAAGTTTCCAGCAGCTGCATACTAATTGAGATCCAGGGTGGTTTCAAAGATTCAAAGATCCAAGTGGTTCCATCTCTTGCATTCACCCCTAAAACAAAATCCTTCATTACTTTACTTTATATTTGCAAGTAGAAGTCTGATTTATAAAACTAATCTTTTGCATCTACTTGCTTTCATTTCTAGATCTAG
Source organism: Pseudotsuga menziesii (assembly GCA_001517045.1). Classification (NCBI taxonomy): domain Eukaryota; kingdom Viridiplantae; phylum Streptophyta; class Pinopsida; order Pinales; family Pinaceae; genus Pseudotsuga; species Pseudotsuga menziesii. The sequence goes on along the minus strand of LPNX010487652.1, from coordinate 26,643 downwards.
GAAGTGTTTTTCTCTTAGATCTAGTTAGTATTTGAAGCAACACAAAGTTCCTATATTTTGCTCAAATGCTAGGTGTATTTTTGTAGTGTATTATATTGCTTAACCCATCATTTTGCAGGAAAATAGCTCGCTGGTTTTTCTCTTTCTATGACAGGTTAAGCGAGAAAGCTGGTAAAAAATCAAAGAAATAAGTTGCAAAAAACCTTCATTTTTCCCCCTTCTTAGTCCCCATTCTACAGGTTGCTTTGTTTTGCCTTTTCTTACCTTTTTTTCATCGCTGCCCCATTTTTACTCTTGTTTACCACTCTTTTTCTTCACTTTGGACAGCCCTAGTGTGCCTTAGTTTATGCCTCTGTTTTACCCTTTTTTTTCCTAGTTTTTGGGCCTCTTTCCACCTTGTTTGGCCCTTTTATTCCCCTTTTTGTTCACTGTCCTGGTTTTGACTTTTTATGACAGCCATCTTCCTTCTCTTTCGCTGCCCCGTTTTCATCATTTCTTATACTCTTTTGGCCATATAGTTGGTGGCCCTATTTCTCCCTTTGTTTGCTTTTGACTTCATCTTTGTTCTCTTTCCTTCTTCCCCTCCTCTTCTTTTATTTCAGCCTTCTTTTGCCTTGCTCTTTTGCTCTCATTCAAACATCTTTTTTCTCTTTTCGCAAGTTTCAAGAAAAGCTTCAAGTAAAAGTAAATCACTCTTCTTTTTACGCAAGCTTTAATAATAATAGAGTTGTATGCTCTTATTTGAAAATCCCTTTCAAGGATTAAATTCCTAAAAGCAAATTGTATAAGTTCAATAAAGTATCTTTTGTTTGAGTGGGGTTTTTAAGTCCCCACTCTCATCCTCCCCCATTTGGGGAGGCTTGTGTTGTGTTCATCTTTCGTATGCTTAGGTTAGATGTGCTTGTTTCCATCATTATTTACATCTTTTTCTTAGAATACTAATTGCTAGTTTATTTCATTTAATTCATTGATTAAGTTGATTACTTCATTTTTAATTGTTTGTATTTCATACAAGTAAATCAACTACTTAAATCTCTTGAATCTCATCATAAGGTGGATCAAGAGTGCTCTCTGTCGGAGAGTTTAATCAATAATCTTCAGCTTAAGTTTTTGTGCATCACATTGTTTAATAAATTAATTCTTAAGTAAGACTCTTGAACTTGCAGAAACACAAGTCAAGAGCACTCTCTATCGGAGAGCATCTTTAGTTTGCATAATCCCTGCATTAGTTTCATCTAGATTAGACAAAACTCTTGAACCTCTATGATAAGACAAGGTCAAGAGCGCTCTCTATCGGAGAGTTTAATTAATTAGCTTAATAAAACCTTCAACACACACACCCCATAATTAATTAACTTCGTTGATCATCCTTCACCTAGTATGCTCTGCCGACTTTTGGGTTGGGCTCGTACCCAGAACGGTGAACAGACTTGTTAAGTTCGCACAAGAGTAACTTGATTTAAACTTTTTCCCCATAACCAACGCACAGGCGTTGTTTCGATTAAATACTGAGGCAAGTGGGCAAATTCCAAGTGTGGGTGTCGAGCAACCCAATCTGGGCACAGTTAGTTAAGTTATTGAACACTTAGCTGTGATCCCACAGGTCCGTCATGTCTTCGAACGGAGCCACTGAAGGTATTTCCGGTTAGGATATCCAGATACTTTAAGTAAGATCACCACTAAAATCTTTTAAAACCTACCAAGAACACTCGCACAATCTAACACTCACTAGCTTAATTCCTAGACTTTTATTTTATTTATGCATTTTATTGACTCCATAAGGGACTGGTCCTTTGTTATATCTGAATAATTTTCTATCTTGATCAACTGTCTATGGTTCATTTCAATTTTTATATCTGAATGCTTAGTTAAAAGTCTGGAATGTTTGCTTATCTGTGTAATCTCTTATCAGCAACGTGGATTGCTTTTGGTTAATCATCATTCCAGACTTCTAATCACATTAAACTCCTAAATAACACCCATTCACATCCATAACCTAAAAGCACTTTAACAACCTTAAGAGCCTTAGTAAACTCTTTTATAGGGACTACCCCCCTTGGCTTCGTTAGGAGTTAGCCTAAACGGAGGAGCTAGGAGTAGGTGACAGTACCTAGCTCTGTGCTTTCCCCCAAGGTCACACCTCTCCCACTTTCTCAAGTGAGGAGACAACTTTCAATTGATTTCTATTGTTGGTGTGCAATTGGCGGACAACATCTTTTGGCACCGTTGTCGGGGACAAATCTTTTTGTTTTTGGACGACCTTTGTTTCTTTTAGTTTTTTACCTTTTTCTCTTTTGTTGGTAGATTTTTAGTCCAATTACTCTCCAAAATTATACTTAAGTCCACTTGGCGACTCCACTGTCAGTTAACACCTCAAGGTATTATACTAGAAGAAACTCTAAAGGTTTGTTCGATTTCACCCCTGACCCTGAAAAAGTCTATAGAAGGAGATTGAACAAACTATCTTCTCGTAGGATCCTTGCAAAACTTGGATTTGAGTCTGTTTCAGACATCCATCTTTTATTTCCAGAAAACACTAATACCTTTGTTTCCAACATAATGGGGAGTATTTTACTCAGCTTGACTTTTCTCAGATAGCAGGTCAAACCCACCGTCTTCCAGACAAAGCTGTCGAGAAGCTCCTGATGTATACCGACACTAATGCCACTACCTCCGCCATGCACCTCAGGAACTTTTCTAGGTGCATCAATGCTTATGTCAGTGATCCTGCTAGCCAACATGATGACGTATATATGAAGTTATTTTCTCTATCTTTGGATGGAAAGGTCGGCGACTGGTATAAAAATTTACCGGATAATGCTTTTCATACTTTAGCTACTTTCAAAACCTCTTTCACCAATAAGTTTGGTGAAAAGAAAGAACCTCGGCATCAACTTGCGTTCCTAACCAATATAAAAAAGAAGGATACGGAAACAATGGACGAGTTCGATACTAGGTTCACTGAATTGTCAAAAGCCATCCCTACTGAATATGCACCAACTGCACCAACCATTCTGGTCTATTACATTGAGGCACTTAGTGGCAAAATGCAGTACCAAATTAGAGACAAGGAACCTGCTAACTTGCTCCAGGCTCAGGAAATGGCAATTAAAATTGATCTGAACATGCAGTCATCTGGTGACTCTAACCTCCATGGTTATTCAAGGTTTTCAACCCCTTCGAAAATTAGTGAACCTAAAGACAAGGATCCTTTATCAGCTATGAAGGATGCCTATGAAAAACAAATGATTGAAATGGAAAGGGAGATGAAGAAAAATATGGAGGAAGCAGAGCAGAAACACTTAGCGCAGTTGAAGGAGATTCAAAATAGGGTGATAATGATGGAAAGAACTCAAACTCAGCCTGCTCCTAGAACCTTTCTTGCCAACCCAACTTGGCAAAGAAAGCCTCCCAACCATGAGCAGAGGCCTCCCCATCAGCTAGAGGCCGCTAACATGGTTGAGCAGTATAAGCCATTTTACAGGGCATGTGAAGACCTTCATGAAGAATCTTCTTGTTATTATGCATGCTATGTTCAGGAGCATGGTTTTCCAGAGGGTTGTGGTCCTAAAGCATCATCAAGCGAGCTTGAGTACATAAACTGTGTAGATGACATGCATGATATTTCCGGAGAAAGTTAGAGAGAGACAAAACAATATTCAAGAGAGCCTGAATACATTAACACAATTGGACAGCTCCATTCTTTCACCACAGAAACTTGAGGTCAAGTCGAAGATTATAGTCAGCAATTGGATGATCTCACTAAAAACTTTAGCACTAATCCTAATAATGAGCATAATGATGATAATTTGGAAGGTTTACTACCTTGTGACCTTTTTTCTGAAGAAGATGACTATGATCATGAGCAGGGATATAGAATCAGATGTGATACAAGTGAGGAAGAATCCCTTACATCTGAGATGGATGATAACTTTGAGACTTTAATTAAAAATCCAATCTTAGAAGTTTCATGTGATGAGATTCCTCCATGCACTCCACCGGATGACAAATATTTGGAAAGTTGAGTCCCCTGTGATATCTTTGAAACCCAGCTTTTTGAAGAAGATTGTTTTGAGCAAAATGAGAAGTGTAGACAAGGACTTGATACTAGTGATGAGGCATCTCTTATATCCGACATAGATGGTGATGATGACTATTGGACCTTTATTGAAAATCCAACCTATGATACCTTTGAGAATATTTTTGAGAATCTCATCTATGATATGTCCAGCAAGGGGAGTTGTTATTTTGAGACTTATGAAAGTTATAAGGAAGAGCAGTCAAAGTTTTCATATAATCAGTCAGACTTGTATCTAAAAATCGGTAATAAGGATTTGAAAAAGCAGTGCGGTGAGGAATCAGATGGGATACAACTAGTTGAAGTTTTTTCTCAGCCATTGTCTTCACATATAGATGTTCTTTATGTTTTGGAGCACCTTGGGGCTTATACAACAAGTTATTATTTGATAAGCCTTGATGATCAGCATGATGGAGTAGTCAACCTACCGCATTATCTCGATTTGTATATCAGCGCTATCCAGTCATGGATAGAAGCAGCTTGCGCTAGCATTTACCAGTTTGGGAAGAAGTTTGACGACATTATCCATGCCTATGATTCCCCATCCAGCCCGCCCTTTCTGGATCATCACGCAGATTTGCATTTTCTGGAAATTGTGTCCTTACTTTTGTTGGTAACCAAAGACAAGGCAAAACCTTTTTATATTGATAAAATTCTTAGGTGGCTACACTGGATTTATGATTACACCTAACCTTTTTTTGTATCATGCTTAGAGTAGGAAAATAGGCTCCTTAAAGTGAGCGTTTATCTTAGCATTTTTCTTTCCGTACTTGGGAATAAATAAATTTTTCAGTTAAGTTTGTCATTCCTTTAAATAAAACAACTTTTGGATCGTTGGCAATTTTTCATAAAACTTGTGCTACTAAGGTTTTTCTTGTCAAGTTGAGATTTTGTTACAGGATATGGAAACCAGAGATCCTGGGGTTCTCATATGCTCTCCTTGCATAAGAGACTAGATCGAGCACACGTCCCGCAGTTGGAGCCAGATGTTATCCACTTATTTGTACCATAGTTGGGTTACCTGAGGAGCCGTCGGTTGACAAACATATCCAATGTTTGATTCGAGTGTATCAGTTGATCCGTCTTCATGTCTGATTCGGCGGATTATTCCTCCTTAACGATCCAATATGGTACATGGTTCATAGAAGCCGCGCGTGAAGGAAATCGCACGGCGGATACACCAAGAAGCCGCGCAGATCGGAGAACAGAAGAGCATTTTCTCTTCCGCAACGGCGGGGCTCGGAAGCCTTTCCTCGTCCGCAACGTCGGGGATCGGAAGTCTTTTCTCTTCCGCAACGGCGGGGTTCGGAAGCCTTTCCTCGTCCGCAACGTCGGGGATCGGAAGCCTTTTCTCTTCCGCAACAGCGGGGCTCGGAAGCCTTTCCTCGTCCGTAACGTCGAGGATCGGAAGCCTTTTCTCTTCCGCAACGTCGGGGCTCGAAAGCCTTTCCTCGTCCACAACGTCGGAGGTCGGAAGCATTTCCCTTTCGCAACGGCGGAAGCTTAACGGACGTCAGACGGATCGGAAGTCGGAACGCTTCCGGCAGCCGCAACGGCGGAAGCCCAAGACATACGGTTTGAAAAGTCGAATCGGGAGACTTTACCGTCTGACCGTCCGCAACTGCGGAGTCTAAAGTAACGTGCGTTCCAATTTGAAAACCAGCCGATAGCCGATTGAGACAGAGATCATCGGAGGAAAAATATCGGAGCCCGTTGCGTATCACTCTTCTGCAACGGCGGAAGCCCGGATAACTAAAACTTCCGATTCAAATACTCAGCATGCGTTCGCGCGGGGATTTTCCATCATGGTTTTTGCAGTTGGTACACAGTTGGGATGCAACGTCTCAGGGAATGGAACCGATGCATTGGTTCCGTCTTGGCATATGAGTAATGCTCTGGCAGGCATCATCATGTCTAGCTCCTTTGTAATGGTTTGGCGAATCTTTCTTGGCAGTTATGCCACAGTGGGGATAACGTTGAAAGGCAGTTGAACAGTCTGTTGGGGACCGGGAACGTCAAAACACTTGAGGCGCGATTTGGCCGAATGGCATATGGTAACAGCTGTGTGAAAGAAGGCAAATCCAGTGTTGCCAGAGCGTGGAAGCGAAGCGGGTGCGGGTGCGGGAAGCGGGTGCGCGGAAGCGTGTTTTTCAAAAAATGGCCGGAAGCGTTTTTATATATATATATAAAAATATATATATATTCAAAAGAAAACATGTAGAATGTCAAACTAGATGCAAAATTTATGAAACATGTATGTTTGTGATACTTCCAATATATGAAATGCCATCTAGATTCCATATTATCCATCATTCCATCCATACTACGTAGTAAATTAATGAATAATCATTCAAGCATCAACCATCTAGCTGCTAACAATTACAAAATACAAAGTAACAAATTGAAATACATTTTACAAATACAAATAGAAACCATATAGATTCTAGCAATTACAAACATAAAAACTTTAGAACCATATAAGAGGGAAGTACATCATTAACTTATGGAATGAAAAAGGTTATCCACCAATTGTCAACATGAGCCATGGCCAAATAGTTTTGTTTACAAAAATTGGCTATTTGCATAAGTACTACAATGATAATTAAACTGAAATCTAGTAGACTAGTAAACTGAAAAACAATCTATTACTCCTACTCCTATCTCCTCGAAGTCCTTCCACTTCCACCACCGCGATTGCCTCGTGGGGGTACGCGAGGTGGTAGTGACTGTGAAGATGAAGCAGCTAACTGTGAAGGTCCCTCTAATGCAGGTACTGGTACAACTGTACTCAAGGGGGGCCCTCCACGGGGCCTCGCAGTCGCACTAGGTGGTGGCATCTCAGCACGTTCATCCTCCTCCAAAAGAGAATTCTCCAACTCCTCCAAAACCAATGCTCCATCCTCCAAATTGTCCTCCTCTGGATTGTAGTCCCACATCTTATTTGTTGGTTCTATGGTTGGATCATTGCAGTAATGGGACAACAGTCGCAAGTTGTAATGCACATATACCAAGCTCTCTGCTCGCTGTACATTCAACCTGTTCCTTTTGACGCTGTGGATGAACTT
>LPNX010487652.1:0-18083 GCA_001517045.1 Pseudotsuga menziesii | reverse complement strand
CTCCAACTCAAAGATGAAACAATGAGGAAGAAGAGGGAGAGATTGGGCTTTATCTCCCCTCTCTAACCCTAAGAAAGCCCTAGGGCCCACCCACAAAGCCAAAAAAGAAAAAAAAAAGAAAACAAAAAGTGAGGTTGCGGCCTCTCGCCGGGCGCGCGGTTCCGGGCTTTAGGGCGCGCGACCTCTGAGATCCGGGCGCGCGATTCCTCAGCGAATTGGTCAAAACGAACCCTAAAAACTAGGAATCGTGTTTTTCTCCATTAATTCGCGGTTCGGGTTTTCCGGTGCGCGGTTCCGAGCACGCTTCGGGGGCGAACTCGCTCGGAGCGCGATTCCGAGGTCGGGTCCGTGGGGGGGGGGGACGCTTCGGCAACCCTGGGCAAATCCGTTACTTATGGGGGGCTTAAATGGAGGAAGCTAGGGCCCAGAAGGGAGACCGAGGAAGGAGAGAAAAAAGTTAGCTGTAAAATTATTGCAGATGCTGTTAGTGTAAAGTCGACCATTCTCTGTTACATGTGGGCTTCTTTGCCTTTTGAAGACCCGATTGTGATTTTCAGAGAGGAGTCTTGAAGACTTTCTATTCAGCCTTCTGTTTTACAGTTTCTGTAGTTAACTTTGACAGAGACCGAGGATAGCAGGAGAGTTTTTGCTGCCATTTATCCAGAGTGCTGTTTGTATTTAGAGGTCGACCATTTCTCTGTTATAGTTTGGCTTCTTTATCTTTTGAACTCCAAGTTGTAAGTTTCAGAGAGGGGGTCTTGAAGACTTCCTGTCTGGCATTCTGTTTCTGCAAATGCTGAAGTTGATGCCAGAACCATTTTGCACCATTTAAAGCCATTAATTGGATCGGTACCCATTGGAGAGGGACCCGGAGACGTAGCCCAGTGGAGGGGGTGAACTCCGTTATCAACTTCTGTTTGCGACTCTGTTTCTGAGTTTTCTTCCTTGTATCTGTCTATCATTGTTGTGGTTTTCATTCCTATTCTGAGCATTTAATTTCTGTTAATGTTGTTCCTTTAATTAACCTCTTGCACACATTCTTTTATAACAAACTTTTAATGCACTAAAGTTGAGGTCCTACGGATCATATTTGGTATCAGAGCTGGTTGACTGTTGTGCAAGTTTGTGAATGCTTACCAGGTCCAGGTTAAAGCTTGGTGAAGGAGAATTAGTTGAAGGAGATCCTGATATTGGCTCCAGGAGGACATTCTCAAGGACCATGTCTTCTCCACGAGGGGAAGAAGAAGGACATACCGAACGGGAAAAACCTGTTATTTCTGCAACTGAGTTTCTGGAGGCTTTTATGAGCATGAAAGCCATGATGGAACTTCTACTCGAAGAGCGAGCAGAAAGGAAGAAGAAAGAAGAAGGATCTTCATCCAGAGATGCAGAGGTGAATTCGGAAGAAAAGGGTAAAGGAGTAGGAGGTGATGGTGACCCTCCTGATACTAAACAAACTTTTTCTTCTTCTCATAATGCAAGTCCTAATATGCCTTATTTCAAATTGGATGTAAAGTTTGAATTACCTATTTATAATGGAGATGTAGATGTTGAAAAATTAGACAATTGGATCAAGCAGCTTGAAGTATATTGCAGGGTGCAGGGCATTAATGATGACCCTTCCAGAATCCAATTGGCCACTTTGAGAATGAGTGGAATGGCTCTTACTTGGTGGGAGAGCAAGATTCAACAGGATCTTCGAAAGAATGGTAAAATTATTTCAGTTTGGAATGAATTCATTGAAGTATTAAGGAAGCAATTTTATCCTTTAGGTCACATGCGGCAATTAACCATGAATTGGCAAATGTTTAGACAAGCTAAAGGACAAAGCATTCAAGATTATACTCATGAATTCAGAAAGAGGGCTATTGCATTGAATGTTGCATTGGATATGCAAGAAACTCTTCTTAAATATATTGGTGGCATGCATTCTTATTTGAAACATACTTTGTTGATGTTTAATCCCAGTAATTTGGATGATGTATGTGTTCAAGGCTTTCAAGCTACACATTTAGAAGCTAGGGGTAAGCATGATGATGATTCGTTTATGAAGAAGTCATCTAAATTTGACAACAAAGATAAAAGCAAAGATAAGGGAAAGGAAATAGCTACCATCACGAAAGAGGGTGAGAGACCCACATGCTCACATTGTCAGAAAGGGCATGATGTTTCAAAGTGCTGGAAACTTCATCCAGAATTAAAGCCAAAGTGGATGAGAAGAAATAAAAACAAAGATAAGGATAATCAAGCAGCTGCTGCAGCAATAATTCAAGACTTGGGATCTGATTCAGGTGATGAGACTAAGATCACAGCAATAGGGATTCGAGGTAAAGATGAAGGTATATCTCTTTCTATTGATGCAAGTTCAAGTTCGAATTCATGTGCAAGTACAAGTACAAATCTGCTATCTACTTCTATGCAAAGTGATAAAAGAAGAAGTGAACTGTTTCATGTTCGTGTCATTACAAATCATACAAAAATTGATACATTGTTTGATAGTGGTTCTCAAGTGAATTTGATATCAGAAGAAGTGGTTAAGAAACTTAATCTAGTTACTAGCCCTCATGAAAAACCTTATCCTCTTGGTTGGGTTACTAATGATACACAGTTGCAAGTTACAAAGAAATGTATTTTGAAATTTGCAATCACTGAAAAGTTTATGGATGAGGTAGAACTGGATGTAGTGCCACTTGACATTTGTGGAATTGTACTTGGGAGTCCATATTTGTATGACCGGAAAGCAGTCTTTTATAGAGAGCAGAACAAATATCATCTTTTTAAAGGTGGTGTGGAATACATTGTTCGTGCACATCGTATGAAAACAAATCTAGCATTAGTCACTACAAGTGAAATGAAAATGATAGTGAATGCTAGTAGGAAGTTTGCATTAATCGCTGTTAAAGGTGAATCATTGGTGGAACATGGAACTGAATTAATTAAAAGTGTTCCCGAGTATGGTGCTTTGTTTCAGGGACCTGAAAGATTATCACTTAATAGAGATGTACATCATGAAGTGCAGTTGCAGCAAAGCATGCCTTTTCCAAATCTTGGCATGAATCGGATGATTATTCAATTTCTTCAAAATTATTGTGATGAACATCCTAAGGTTCGGGATGAACAGTTGCAGCACATGCAGTGCATTAAATCTCCTTTCGAGACTTGTTTTTGTTATCTGTTGAAGTCACATGTAGACTTTTCTTTTGGCACAGAAGATATTAGACATCATGATGCAAAGAAAGCAGTGCAGCAGATAGTGCAAGAACAGCAGGAGACGAGTCAGGAAATTTGCAAGGCCAGACATGCAAATCATCATCCTTTTGAAGTTGAAAAGCAAGTTTGGTTGCAGATCATCAAGGGAAGGTTGAAAGGTAAAAAGCTCAATTTTGTTTATGATCGTTTTGAGACCTTTGAAAAGAAGTGTAAACGTTCTTTCTGTTTGAGCTTATCTCCAGTCGCATATGCAAAGAATTTTAAATGGTATGAACCTCCTTTGGTCATGGACAAGGAGATTAATATGTAGATTTTAAGCAAGGTAGGATGTATGGAGATCGGAATGGTGAGGAAGTGGTACCCTCACCTTCCTGCAGTATGATTTAGGCTTTTGGAGGTCCAAAAGCTCTCCAATGGGGAGGATTGATCCGGCGGATTATTCCTCCTTAGCGATCCAATATGGTACATGGTTCATAGAAGCCGCGCGTGAAGGAAATCGGACGGCGGATACACCAAGAAGCCGCGCAGATTGGAGGACAGAAGAGCATTTTCTCTTCCGCAACGGCGGGGCTCGGAAGCCTTTCCTCGTCCGCAACGTTGGGGATCGGAAGCCTTTTCTCTTCCGTAACGGCGAGGCTCGGAAGCCTTTCCTCATTCGCAACGTCGGGGATCAGAAGCCTTTTCTCTTCCGCAACGGCGGGGCTCGGAAGCCTTTCCTCGTCCGCAACGTCGAGGATCGGAAGCCTTTTCTCTTCCGTAACGTCGGGGCTCGGAAGCCTTTCCTCGTCCGCAACGTTGGAGGTCGGAAGCATTTCCCTTCCGCAACGGCGGAATCTTAACGGACGTCGGATGGATCGAAAGTCGGAACGCTTCCGGCAGCCGCAACGGCGGAAGCCCAAGACTTACTGTTTGAAAAGTCGAATCGGGAGACTTTACCGTCTGACCGTCCGCAACTGCGGAGACCAAAGTAACGTGCGTTCCGACTTGAAAACCAGCCGACAGCCGATTGAGACAGAGATCATCGGAGGAAAAATATCGGAGCCCGTTGCGTATCACTCTTCCGCAACGGCGGAAGCCCGGATAACTAAAACTTCCGATTCAAATACTCAGCATGCGTTCACGCGGGGATTTTCCATCATGGTTTTTGCAGTTGGTACACAGTTGGGATGTAACGTCTCAGGGAATGGAACCGACGCATTGGTTCCGTCTTGGCATATGAGTAATGCTCTGGCAGGCATCATCATGTCCATCTCCTTTGTAACGGTTTGGCGAAGCTTTCTTGGTAGTTATGCCACAGTGGGGATAACGTTGAAAGGCAGATGAACAGCCTGTTGGGGACCGGGAACGTTAAAACGCTTGAGGCACGATTTGGCCGAATGGCATATGGTAACAGCTGTGTGAAAGAAGGCAAATCCGTTACTTATGGGGGGCTTAAATGGAGGAAGCTAGGGCCCAGAAGGGAGACCGAGGAAGGAGAGAAAAAAGTTAGCTGTAAAATTATTGCAGACGCTGTTAGTGTAAAGTCGACCATTCTCTGTTACATGTGGGCTTCTTTGCCTTTTGAAGACCCGATTGTGACTTTCAGAGAGGAGTCTTGAAGACTTTCTATTCAGCCTTCTGTTTTACAGTTTCTGTAGTTAACTTTGACAGAGACCGAGGATAGCAGGAGAGTTTTTGCTGCCATTTATCCAGAGTGCTGTTTGTATTTAGAGGTCGACCATTTCTCTGTTATAGTTTGGCTTCTTTATATTTTGAAGTCCAAGTTGTAAGTTTCAGAGAGGGGGTCTTGAAGACTTCCTATCCGACATTCTGTTTCTGCAAATGCTGAAGTTGATGCCAGAACCATTTTGTACCATTTAAAGCCATTAATTGGATCGGTACCCATTGGAGAGGGACCCGGAGACATAGCCCAGTGGAGGGGGTGAACTCCGTTATCAACTTCTGTTTGTGACTCTGTTTCTGAGTTTTCTTCCTTGTATCTGTCTATCATTGTTGTGGTTTTCATTCCTGTTCTGAGCATTTAATTTCTGTTAATGTTGTTCCTTTAATTAACCTGTTGCACGCATTCTTTTACAACAAACTTTTAATGCACTAAATTTGAGGTCCTACGGATCAATGTCTAGTCAATATTAGCTAGCCAATTTTTCATTTGAATAATTTTGACCATGGCCCCGCGGGGTTTGTAATAAAATGTGCTAGTAGGGTATTTTTGAGTGGTTCGGTCTCCTCAGACGTAGAATTTCAAATAAGGTATTCCAGGGTGTTTTTTGCCCTTGACAATTATGCTTTGCCCATAGCTGAGTATAATTGAGGAGGTTTTCTCCCGCTTCCTCCAAAGCTGGAATGCCCGATGTTGAATTCTGGGCCTTGGGGGGTTATTAGAGCCCAACTGAGTGTTATAAACCTACTAGGCATTATTTAAGTAGAGCATGGTCTTGTCCTAAGTCATTGGGACCTTTAACATTTTTTCGAAAAAATCTTTTTCGAACGGGGAAAAAATTATTTTTAAAATTTTAAAATTTTAAAATTTTCCCCAAGTCTTTTGGGTTAACTTTTCCATAAATTAAATGGAAAAAACCCGTTTGTAATAAGTCGGTCATTTGGACCCCGTTTTCAGTGATTGAAGGCTCTAACCTTAAGCCAAAAATCATACTTGATCGGCCGGCTAGTGAAATCCATCTTTCGGATCATTAATCGGACACATAACGCCCCTTTTCTCGAAAAAGTCAGTTTTGAGGAAAAAAATGATTTTTTATTAAAAAATGATTATTTTGGAGAAAATTAAAACTCTCCAAATTAATCCAAATTTAGTGAAATAAAAGGCTAAATGACATCTCATTGGGCATTTATGATGATTGGAGTTATCATAACTCGGCTTCAGTCAGCGTTAAGTGAGCAATTAATTTATATTCAGTTAGCAGACTTGTCATCTCCAGCTAAAACATGAGATGGGGAGCACTCATTGGTCCGGTGATTTGATCGAGGTAAAGACTGAATCTTGCATCATCAGTGGCCCTCCCAAACCTAGCAGAGGCTTCAGCCAAACCTAAAAAGTGGGTTTATCATCATGAAGGCGCCTCTCCTCAATCTCACGCCCCTCTCTCTCCATGAAGGCGCCTTCCACACGTGTGGCCTCAATTCAGGGTTATTTGTAGTGATCAGGGTTGGAGTGGGGGTGCCTTGCCTAGGTGGAGGCGTCCCCTCACTCCTAGCTCTTCAATTTAGGTTTGGCTTCTTAGTTAGGTGACCAAGCCGGTCAGGTTATGTGATTTGGTTTTAGGGTTTTAGCACTCTCTCATTGTATAAATAGAGGCTCCTTTAGCTCTATTGGGGGTGAATGATTGATGCAAAGAACCTCTGGTGAATTATTGTAATACTTGTTTCTCTTATGCAACCCTTTTGAATAAAGAAAGGCTTTGGAGGCTCATGTGGTGTGGATCTTGGATGCATGTGCTTTGGTTAATGAGGTGATACAATTCCAATTTTTCTTTTGCTTTGCTAATCTCTGGGTATTGATAAATGCTTTAGAGGGCTTATATAAGCACATAAGAATAGATATTTGTAGTTTCAAGTTATCTATTTACTTATTTACTTTCAGAAATCTAAAAGAGCATTGTCTTATTCAATTATATCTCATGCTTTTTTGATTCAGATTAGTAAATAGTACATGATATAATCCCCTTTTTTGGCAAGCATACAAGTCTTTTGATTACAGATCACTCCATTGCACCGAGTGAAAGGTTGAGCTCAGTTGCATCTCCTTTTCTTGGAGCCAAGCACAAGTTTTCAGCAGCTGCATACTAATTGAGATCCAGGGTGGTATCAAAGATTCAAAGATCCAAGTGGTTCCATCTCTTGCATTCACCCCTAAAACAAAATCCTTCCTTACTTTACTTTATATTTGCAAGTAGAAGTCTGATTTATAAAGCTAATCTTTTGCATCTACTTGCTTTCATTTCTAGATCTAGCAAGTGTTTTTCTCTTAGATCTAGTTAGTATTTGAAGCAACACAAATTTCCTATATTTTGCTCAAATGCTAGGTGTATTTTTGTAGTGTATTATATTGTTTAACCCATCATTTTGCAGGAAAATAGCTCGCTGGTTTTTCTCTTTCTATGACAGGTTAAGCGAGAAAGTTGGTAAAAAATCAAAGAAATAAGTTGCCAAAAACCTTCATTTTCCCCCCTTCTTAGTCCCCATTCTACAGGTTGTTTTGTTTTTCCTTTTCTTACATTTTCTTCATCGCTGCCCCGTTTTTACTTTTGTTTACCACTCTTTTTCTTCACTTTGGACAGCCCTAGTGTGCCTTAGTTTGCGCCCCTTTTTTACCTTTTTTTGCCCTAGTTTTTGGGCCTCCTTCCACCTTGTTTTGGCCCTTTTATTCCTCTTTTTGTTCGCTGTCCTATTTTTGACTTTTTATGACAGCCATCTTCCTTCTCTTTCGCTGCCTCGTTTTCATCATTTCTTATACTCCTTTGGCCATATAGTTGGCGGCCCTATTCCTCTCTTTGTTTGCTTTTGACTTCCTCTTTGTTCTCTTTCCTTCTTCCCCTCTTCTTCTTTTATTTCAGCCTTCTTTTGCCTTGCTCTTTTGCTCTCATTCAAACATCTTTTTATTTTCGCAAGTTTCAAGAAAAGCTTCAAGTAAAAGTAAATCACTCTCCTTTTTACGCAAGTTTTAATAATAATAGAGTTGTATGCTCTTATTTGAAAAGCCCTTTCAAGAATTAAATTCCAAAAGGCAAATTGTATAAGTTCAATAAAGTATCTTTTGTTTGAGTGGATTTTTGAAGTCCCCATTCTCATCCTCCCCCATTTGGGGAGGTTTGTGTTGTGTTCATCTTTTGTATGCTTAGGTTAGATGTGCTTGTTTCCATCATTATTTACATCTTTTTCCTAGAATACTAATTGCTAGTTTATTTCATTTAATTCATTGATTAAGTTGATTACTTCATTTTTAATTGTTTGTCTTTCATGCAAGTAAATCAACTGCTTAAATCTCTTGAATCTCACCATAAGGTGGATCAAGAGTGCTCTCTGTCGGAGAGTTTAATCAACAATCTTCAGCTTAAGTTTTTGTGCATCACATTGTTTAATGAATTAATTCTTAAGTAAGACTCTTGAACTTGCAGAAACACAAGTCAAGAGCACTCTCTATCGGAGAGCATCTTTAGTTTGCATAATCCCTGCATTAGTTTCATCTAGATTAGACAAGACTCTTGAACCTCTGCTATAAGAAAATGTCAAGAGTGCTCTTTGTCATAGAGTCTAATTAATTAACTTAATAAAACCTTCAACACACACACCCCATAATTAATTAACTTCGTTATCATCCTTCACCTAGTATGCTTTGCCGACTTTTGGGTTGGGCTCGTACTCAGAACGGTGAACAGACTTGTTAAGTTCGTACAAGAGTAACTTGATTTAAACTTTTTCCCCATAACCAACGCACAGGCGTTGTTTTGATTAAATACTGAGGAAAGTGGGCAAATTCCAAGTGTGGGCACCGGGCAATCCAATCTGGGCACAGTTAGTTAAGTTATTGAACACTTAGCTGTGATCCCAGGCAGGTCCATCATATCTTCGAACGGAGCCACTGAAGGTATTTCTGGTTAGGATATCCAGACACTTTAAGTAAGATCACCACTAAAATATTTTAAAACCTACCAAGAACACTCGCACAATCTAACACTCACTAGCTTAATTCCTAGACTTTTATTTTATTTACGCATTTTATTGACTCCATAAGGCACTGGTCCTTTGTTATATCTGAATAATTTTCTATCTTGATCAACTGTCTATTGTTCATTTCAATTTTTATATCTGAATGCTTAGTTAAAAGTCTGGAATGTTTGCTTATCTGTGTAATCTCTTGTCAGCAATGTGGATTGCTTCTGGTTAATCATCATTCTCTTAATAAACAAACACTTCTAATCACATTAAACTCCTAAATAACACCCATCCGCATTCGTAACCTAAAATCACTTTAACAACCTTAAGAGCCTTAGTAAACTCTTTTATACGGACTACCCCCCTTGGCTTCGTTAGGAGTTAGCCTAAACGGAGGAGCTAGGAGTAGGTGACAGTACCTAGCTCTGTGCTTGCCCCCAAGGTCACACCTCTCCCACTTTCTCAAGTGAGGAGACAACTTTCAATTGATTTTTGTTGCTGGTGTGCAATCGACGAACAACAAGTTTCATTTATGAAAAGTTTTGCTTTCATAAAAGCTAGAAAAGAAAAGTTTATTGTGTTTTTTACTTAGTTTCAACTTAGTTTTTTTCTTTCATTTGATATAATTTTGCAAAAAGTAAAAAGAACTAAAATCTCTTGAATCTCATCGTAAGGTGGATCAAGAGTGCTCTCTATCGGATGGTTTGTTTGTTTTCATTTATTTCATGTACTTTTGCTTTGTTTAATTTATTAACTTAATTCTAAGTCTCTTGAACTTGCCATAATCCAAGTCAAGAGCACTCTCTATCAGAGAGCATATTAGTTGTTTGCATAATCCTTGCATTTAGGCATATAGAATAGCTAAGACTCTTGAACTTTTGTCATAAGACAAAGTCAAGAGTGCTCTCTGTCGGAGGGTTTAATAAATTTTTCTAATAAAATTTTGCAACTCACATTCCCCTTTTAATTAATCTACCTCGTTGATGTCCCTCACCTAGTATGCTCTGTCGAATTTCATAGTTGGGCTCGTACTTAGAACGGTGAACGGACTTGTTAAGCTCGCAATAACAACATAATAAAATTTTACCCCATAACCAATGCACCGGCGTTGTAGGAAGCATTCAAAGTCAATTCTCAGTAAGGGCGTCGGAACTCCTCGTTGTCTTAGAGTCTCGGCTAGCTGGTCAATCCACTGGAAACCAGCTTGGGATACTGGATGGGACGACATGTCTCGAACGGAATTACTTCAAACGCTTTCCCGGTTGGTCTTTGATACCTTTGACAAGCCATAATAAACAAGACCATTAAAATATTTAAAACATACCAAGAGCAACCGCATAACACATCCACTAGCATTATTTTGAGACTTGTGCTTTTATTATTTTTCAAGCATCGCAGAAGTTTGACTCCATAAAGCACTGGTTTGTCATTTCATGCATCATTATTAATCTAGACCATTTGTCCTTTGGTTTATAAAATCTTTATCTGTGAATGCAAGTTTATTTTACAAGTTCTCGTCATATTGTTCATCTTTTAATCTAGTGTAGCAACGTGGATTGCTTTTGTCTTGTGTTCAAGTTTTTATTTATAATAACTGTAATCGTCTTTCATCATAAACAAACTCCTAAACAACACCCATCCGCATCACCTTCATAAAACTTACTTAAACACATTGAGCCTTAGAAACTCTTTGTTAGGGACTACCCCCCTCGGCTTCGTTAGGAGTTAGCCTAAACAGAGGAGCTAGGAGTAGGTGACAGTACCTGGCTCTGTGCTTGCCCCCAAGGTCACACCTCTCCCACTTTTTCAAGTGAGGAGACAGCTTTCAGAAGATTTCTGCTGCTAGTGTGCAATCAGCGGACAACACTGCTAACCTTAAAAAAGTTGGATTTGTACTCAGAACGGTGATTGGAAATTGTTAATCTTACAAATAATAACCATAATAAAATATTCACCCCCATAAACCAACGAACCGGCGTTGTTTCGAGAAATACTTAGGTAGTGGGGAAATTCCTACTGGTGGCGCTGGAAATCACCGTTGTCATAGAGTTCTAGCTCGCTGGTTAAATCCTCCGGACACCTAGCCTAGAATACTGGACGGTCCGTCAGGTCACCAAGGGGAGCCACTGAAGGTATACTTTTTCAGTTGGACTTATACCTTGCTTTTTTAGCCTTAATAATCAAGATCACTAAAACTCATAAAATCAACCAAGATAATTCGCACAACATTCTCACAAACACAACTATTGAGAATTGTATTTCAGCATTCACAAGCACTTTTTCACTCCATATTGGCACTGGTCTTAAACTTCCATGCATCACCTTGATCTGGACCATTTGTCCCTAATGTTTGCTTAAATCATTATCTATCTATGGATGCCTTTAATTTCCAAGTCATCTTTGTATTGATCATCTCAAATCTTGTGTTTTGTAATTGCAACGTGGATTGTTCATTTTATTATAAAGTTGTAACCATTCAAAAACTCCTAAAAAACACCCATCTGCATCACAACACAAAAAACACCTAAAAAACATAGAGCCATGGAAAACTCTTTGTCAGGGACTACCCCCTTTGGCTTCGTTAGGAGTTAGCCTAAATGGAGGAGCTGGGATTCAGGTGACAGTACCTGGCTCATTGCTTGCCCCCAAGGCCACACCTTCCCCACTTGAAGTGAGGGAACAACTTTCAAGAGATTTCTATTGCTGGTGTGCATCTCGGCAAACAACACCTTCGTTGTGTCAATGAACAAGAGTCTAAGCAGCTTTTGACTGAGTTTCATTCAGGATTTTGTGGTCGGCATTTTGCAGCAGATACAACAGTCCAAAAGATCGTTAGAGCAGGTTAAGATTGGCCCTTCCTCTTCGCAGATGTTCATAAAATGGTCAAGGGTTGTCAGCAGTGCTAGTTGTTCACTAGAAAGCCTAGGTTAAAAGCCTTACCTTTGCAACCAGTTGTGGTCCAAGCCCCTTTCCAGCAGTGGGGGATTGATTTCATCGGTAAGTTAAAAGATATCTCTAGCAATGGTTATTGTTGGATTCTAACAGCTACCGATTATTTCACCCAGTGGGTGGAGGCTATCCCTGCTAAAAAAATATTGATAAAGTTGTTATGGATTTTATAGAAAATAACATCATTACTAGATTTGGTGCTCCAACCAAGATAACAACTGATAATGCCAAAGCCTTTAGTTCCGCAGAGTTCACCAACTTCTGTTACGATTATGGCATTATCCTATCCCATTCTTCCAACTATTACCCACAGGGTAATGGTCTTGCAGAGTCTAGCAATAAGAACTTGATGACTATCCTTAAGAAAATAATTGGAAATAACAAGAAGTCATTGTTGATGAAATTGTCATTGATGCCAACATCGGCTTGCAGTGGCCTTTGGGATGTCCTTGGACCTTTGTTGGGTCATGATGATGTGGTCATGAGGTCTTGGAGATGGCATCCATATACATAATAATATGATGGCACACTTGGTTGCCTATAATCAAGGGTTTGAAGATGGAAGGTTGCTGATGGCATGGTCTATAGTCATCATGGCAATCCTTTAAACAGTCAATATAGATCATGAGACGTGACTGAAGGGCATGCATTCTATCATAGCACATGCACACGGATAGTTACAGCACATACATACAGAAAAGCTTATGTTAACTACTAACCCAATTGTAAGCAGGATCTTTTGATATAGAAGATGAATCACAATTGTAAGGTCGACCTCATTAAAAATATAAATTGAATTGCAATGTCGGCCCCAATATTTTTTTATGTCGGCTTCAAAAATAATAATAAAATTATCAAAAATATGACGTCGGCTCCAAATTTAAATAGCAGGTCGGCCCCAATTTTTTTGTGAAAAATTAGTATAAATACCTCTCCAATCCTCATTTTAGGGGTGGGAAAATTCGGTGGAGCTCTGTGTTTTTTTGTCTGGAGCAGCTCGCAGCAATTGAGGAAATTCTTGTGGAACAGCAGTCTGAATTTTTTTTTATCCAAAGGGCATCTAAGAAGGAGCAATGTTTCGGGTGTATGATTTCTGAAGCAGCCAGATAATGGAGTTTCGGTGATCACTGTGTCAGCAGCAGCAGAAGATGTATCTCCACTCCCAAAATTTTCGGTGGTAGTTTTAAGTCTGATTTTCGGGTGAAAGAAAGATGGAGGCAATAACAATGAATATCCTTTTGTGTCATAGCAGCTATGTTTTGAATATTTTTCATGCTTAGAATTTCGGTGGGCATCAACATTGATTCATTAGGGCATCAAAACAGGTCGCAGCATTCAGCAATGATGGAAAAAGTAAAACGGAGTGCACTCTGAACTCGCGGACTAAGGTGTATCAGCTCTGTGGTATCAGCTCTGATTTTTTTTGGGGATCTAGAATAGACTGAGGTAGCAGCGGCTATATGGCAGAGTTAAAATAATAAAAAACTCTGAGGTTGAGGATCCTGTGTCATTCAGGTCGCTACAACTAACACTTGGACTGTGCGTAAATGCCAGAAGTTCCTGAACATAAATTTCGAGCAGTGAATGGCCTTCTTTTTCACTGGAGGAAGTGCTAAATATGGTTGTTATCTTTAGACTGTTGAAAAGCCTTTTCAGAGCTCGCAACTGGTGTTTGACTAAGGAAAAATCGTATGGACTGAAGTAGTCGAGGGTCACATCTTGTGGCATAATCTTTTGTTCTTTGTTTGCAAAGAGATGACAGTCTGCTTTTAGATTTGTCTTGAGGGTTTATTTAATAAATTATGGAGCTCTCCCTAGTCTCCACGAATTTGTTGACAGTTCGTTGGGCTGGAGTGGTTACCCGTCTTTCATTTTTTTAATTGTGATTATGGGGTGGCTGAGCGCAATCTCATGGGAAAGAATCACTCTTTTCTCATTTCAAATGCATGGTATTTAAATAGCCACAGGTATTCTTAGTCGTTGATAAGAAACTCCAAGTCATGTGCTGTTGAATTCGGGAATGCAAACAACCCTGAGGCAGATGCAATGAAAAGTGATCTCTGTGAACTCTCACATCAAACAGAAAATCTATTACAAGTGTTAATGATCAGCACACAAGTGAAAAGGTCTGAAATTTGAAACAAATCTATGTCAGCAATCTTAAGGTGATCAGAGCAATGACAAATCAGTGATAGAGCAGTTGATGAGAGCAGATAATGACAGCAATTAACATGTGACTGGGTGATAGCAGACTTATTGAGCTTGAAGCCTTAGCAAGAGCAGATTTTTTTTTTTGTCTTGTACCTTCCACATTGAGTATTTTACTTTTAAGCAAATTCACTAGTTTATGATCAAGAAAACTTGACAGCCTGGGCATGAAGTGACAGCCATTGATGATACAATGACAGGTTGAGTTGTGAAGGATGACAGTCCTTGAGGAAGATTGATAAAGTGTGAAGTTTGTCCAAGGTTCATGATGACAGTCCAAGTCTGCATTGATGCTTGACAGTCACAAAGCTGAATGCTTGACTGTGCTGAACTTGACAAGGATGGTATGCTTAACTTGACAGTGATATTCCTGACTGTGATTGACTCAGCATTGACAGTCATGCAGCAGATGAAGAAGCAATTTGGAGGTTTACAGACAGCTCTGAGGTATGTTCTTTAAGTCATCTGCATGAGGTAAGTTTGAACAAGTAAAAACAGTGAATGACTACATTATGTGCAATGATAAGTCTACATATGGGGTGAAATCTCATGTGAACATTATATACAAGAAAATGTGTATCTATGGATAGTAGCATATAATGTACAGCGATTGGTACAAAGATCAGTAAGTATATGAATTAAGGTGTGGTCTGTACAAGTGGTATGCCCAGCCTGTGCAAGTGAAAGTATGAATGTGTGATCTATTACATGTCACATTCCTAGATGACTATAATGTACACACAGTTCAAGGTCAAGTGCATACACCAGTGATGATGCACTCCTAAAAGATGCAGACCTTGATGAGATAATCAAAGTTTTAAATGATCTTCATAAGTTGAGTAAAGATAAGAAGAGGAAGTTCAGGGTTGAACTGAGGTAAGTGAAAGATAAAGGTATATGTCCTAGCAAGAGAAGGAAAATCAGACTTTGCATTCTTCAAGTGCATCCAAGTAAAGCAGATGATCAGATCTTTGTATAGCCTTGCTCGACCTTCCAGAATGAAACAGCCCAGCAAACAGTGGACTTGGATCAGCAGAGTTGATGTGTATTGAGCAGAGATGATAAGCAGCGTTGATGATGACCAGCAACAAAGATTGACCAGCAGTGATGTATAGTGTTGACCAGCAGAAGATGAACAGAGAAGATTGAGAAAACTATTGCAGCAGTGTTGAGCAGATTGACAGTTGATGTGATGAGCAGCTTTGATGTGACGGAGATTTCTTGTGTGACACAAGTATACTGTATTGTAAAAGCAAGCTTGTCTTTCTTTTGAGGTTAGGATACCTCAGACCCTTCTTAGCAGGGTCTAAGAAAACCAGGCAGGGTCCTGGATGCAGAGTAGGTGCTCTATATATCAGTAGGTGCTGATTTTGCCCAATGGTTGTGTTGCCGCCTAATTCACACTTTAAGACGCAGGAAAGTCACAACCTGCTATGTGTGTCCTTGGGGGCAAGCGAGAGCTGGGGACCACTGTCACCATAGTCTACAGCTCCTCCGTTTAGGCAAGATCCCAACAGAGCCAAGGGGGGTAGTCCCTATGGAAAGATTATGTTCCAGGTTTATTAATTAATTGAAGATTAATTAAAGGGATCTTTTTATTAAGATTACAAAATTATAAGACCAGTGCCTATATTATATGGAGTCAAAAGATACAAAATTACAACAATAACAAATCAAAGTATTTCAACAATGATTAAACTACGACTTAAATGTTTAACAATGAGATAACAAATGATATAATCATAATCGTCAATGAACCAAATATTAAGCCAATGCACAGGTGGTTTACCAATGTATACAATGTAAATAAGATTTCCAATATGGCAGAGAAGCACTTTGAGTTAAAACGATTGAACCAACCGTAAATTAAACAAATGGAAAAAACTTTAAGCCAATAAGCATTCACCACATAAGATTGTACAGCTAAAAGTAGATAGATGTAACTGCAAAGTACAATGCTGGAAGTAAAAATTGTAGTGTTGTAGCAAATTGAAGTGAAAATGATTGTAATAAAAGTAGTAATCTGTGTTTGTAGGGCGTTTTGCATTGCTTCTTGGTTAATTTTAATAAATTTTAATTAGAGTTGTTCTTCTTGAAGTTAGTTTTAGATCCGGTGGTGTGACTACCCCGATCAAGTTCTTCTCAAACTGAAGATGAAATGCTGTTGCGCTCAACAGGTGGGAGCAAGCCCACCCCTAGCTCACAGGTCAAACCTCAATGGCCCGGTGCTCACAAGGAGGACGTCAAAGCGCCTAGAGACTGTCCCCAGCCTGCTACCCCTTGCAGCTTCCGAGTCACCGTTTTTAATCAGCTTAAAAATTTCCAGATGGATGCCTATTAAGCTACGACTTCCCTTTCCCCTGGTCGTATCTCGGAGTACCCCGGAGGGTGATAACCGAGTAGAGGAGCAGGAGATAGAGAAGCTTGGTTGGTAAATTTTAAAANTCGTATCTCGGAGTACCCCGGAGGGTGATAACCGAGTAGAGGAGCAGGATGTTGGAAGTTTTTGTTGGTAAATTTTAAAAGTAAATTTTAATATTTGATGGCTAATATGCCAGGTTTATTTTAAAAATGACAAATAAGAACTTGGGAAATAAATTGTTTGACCGTAGATTGTAGTACAAGAAAATGAAAGTTAATCTAATTACCTAAGCCCCCACTTACCCTGTTTTTCATATCCAGCTTGAATTCCCTAAAGGGAGATAACAAGTGGATAGAGGATACACAGGTTGGATGGGTTGTATGATTACTTTGACAGAAAATAAATTTTGCATAAGCAGGAAAAGAACTTAAACAAACATTACCCTACTTCCTACTCTACTTTCTACTCTATTTATTATAGATTACAAAAGCTTATAAGCTTTGCAGAATACCCCAAGAGACTCTCTTTGGGGTTTACAATAACAGAAAAGTTTGAGAGAAAAAGTTGAGGAATGGAACCCCTTTTATGCTGGTTGAAACTTGAGGAGATTTTATGTCTTTTGGGGCAGCAATTCTTCTTTAAAGATGAATAACTTGTCAANTTGAGGAGATTTTATGTCTTTTGGGGCAGCAATTCTTCTTTAAAGATGAATAACCTGTCAAAAACCAGTGAGGTATTTTTCGCTGCAAATCACATAAAAACACAAAAAATTTACTGTTAAAATATTAGTACAAAATTTACAATTTTTACAAAAAATTTCTGAATGAAAGTATGACAGAGATATGAATAATATTTGTCAAAGAGGTATGCAATAAGTTAATCCCGAAGGAACTATGCGTTCGGCTCGAGAGATTGGATAGACCAATTCAGACCGACTTCATTCACCGCAGATGCGGATCAATTGATACCACAAGTATTCGAGACAGAGCTATTTTTGCATAGAGCTCACAGACTGACTGGAAACTGAGTTTCCAGCCACCTAAATAATACTAAAATAGCAGAAATAACAAGTTAAATTAATATATATCAGGTTAGGGCTTTAAAACAAGGTTTACATTCACTAAACAGTGAATATAACCCTGTTTAAAACAGGCTGAAAGTAGATGGCCGAATTTAGATTGTTGCCGGAATGAAGTTTTTTGAAGGGATTTCCTTGCTTGAATAACCTGCAATACAAACTATGCCTGCAAAAAATTGTACTTCTAGAGATGAACACCTAATACTTCCTGCAAAACACTTTGTAAGAAATATCAGATCATTCACAAAAAAGAATAAAAATACTTCTATTCTTTAATCTCTCCACAAAACACTTTGTGGAGAGCTAACTAGAAAAACACAACAAATGCAAACAAAATAAATACCAGGTTACCTTAATACATGTAGATCATAAAAAGCTGAAGCATAGTATTCCTCCAAAGAATTTTATTAAAACAGCCGAGCTTGGGCAAATCTTCAATACAATGTAGCAAGAATATGAGAGAAGAAGAATTTTCCGGCAGCATAACAATAGCATAAGAGATGGATCTTAATGAGGGAGTGATACCCTCATTATATAGATGAGATAATCCCCAACTCTTTAATGATAAACGGTTGAGATTAGACTAGATCTAGGGTTTAATCTCAC
>LPNX010487642.1:12783-22943 GCA_001517045.1 Pseudotsuga menziesii | reverse complement strand
AGAAGTTGTTTGGCTCATCTTGAGTTGGCTTGAGGTAGATTGTGGTTCCAGTATTTCATGGAAAATGCTTCCTGTATGTCATGGGTATCGGTTTCTAGAAAGTGGGAGATTTTTTTCCTTTTTTTTGGACCAAGTATGTGAATAGTGTCATGTTGTATGTTATTCCCTGTATGTTCTTCAACATCTTCATTTGAATCTTGATGTTGAACAACTGTTCTCTCATGGCACTGAGTTTTTTCAACTCATCCTCATTAGCTGGTGGTTTTTCAATTTTGTATGCTCATACAAGTGATCTTCCCATCTAGTTTGGAGTCACATTCTAATTCTTGTCCCTAAATATTGGTGAGAGCTTGTTTTGATGCTTTCTTCCGATTTCTAGGATGCAATTCCAAGAGAAATTTCCAGCATTTTGTCTTGGTATGGCCATCTATACTACAATAATTGCAAATAGCAATGATTCTCACCACTATCCTTCGACTGAGCAGCTTTTTAGGTCATCCTTCTGTCATGTTGTTGGGAACCATACTTTGTGTTTCCTATTGCTCCATTCTGTGCTGGTTTTCTGTCCCTTCTTAAAGGGATCATCAAGTTTCTTCCCCTCAAAGAGGGCTAGTTTCCTTTTGATTTAGCCACACAAGGCTCCTTGGTGTTTCATTAATAAGTGCTGATATTCCAGCTGGAGGCTTAACATAATGGATTGCTTCCTGAATTTGGTGGTATAGTCTTAGACATTTTGACCATCGCTTTGGTAGAATTATTTACTATTTCCATTCAATCAGTTGTTCCTCTTGATAGCCAATGGGATAAAACTATTTTTTCAGGGCTCTTGAAAGCAAGACTTCTTCATAAATTAATTGCCTAAGCTTCCAAAGATGCTTCCAAGAAATGGTCACTCAAAGATGCCCACAAAGAAACCCAACACTGAGCTCCAAAGATATAAAAGAACTCCAATTTTCCCATAGCAACACTTAGATGCTGAACAATGCCTTAAACCCTCTAAAATTACCTCCAAAACAGGACGTTTCCAAAGAAGGCTGAATGCTAATAAAAAATCAATAGAAAAGATTAAAAAAAGGGGTGGCCCCTCCTTCAATCTGCAACTAAAAGAGAGGGAAACCCTTCACGGCTGAAACAGGGAAACAACAGGGGCAGGTCATTTAGGGCCAAGTGTTCTCCATTAGATTCAAGTTTTCAACTCAAAATGCATCTATTTGCACAAAAATCCAATAAGATAAGTCTGAAACCTTCCTAGAAGCTGGACAACAGCTTGAAAATGATAGCTATCAAGTGAAAATCCTCTAATAGCTTATGGCTTCCTCAAGTTGGATCACTGCTACAGGTCTGCTCAAGGCTCCAAACAATCATTTTCATGGATTTTATGACTGTTGTTCACCTCTAGATCAGAGAATATGGCTGCAGTATGATGGTTTAAATGCACCCAGAATTGAAGTTTAGGTTGTTTTACTGCTGTTTCACCCTTTTAGGCACAATTTCTACTTCAAAAGATAATATCAGATCTATGTACTACTGTTTTAGTGCATACAATGCACCCAGAACTGCCCTAAACAGCTTATAAGTTATAACTGAGAACGAGGGTTCTTATCGTTGCTGCTTATGCCTAGAATTGGAATTTAACCTTCAAATTCAGCCCAGATTTAGAAAATAGGGGTGTTTGTGCCTGCTGTTGTAGAGACCGCCTTAGAATGATGCCCAAAATTCATCTTTTGCAACTCTTATGAACTTAAACATGATGTATGGATACTCATCATGATGTATGGATACTCGTCATGATATATGAACATGATACTAGTAGCAACGTTTAGTTCAATATTTTGATGCTCATCAGGAGTAGAAAGCTTTTAATTGAGTACATTCACGTTTCAACTTGAATAATCTGAAGAGCAAGCGAATAGTTCATTATGTCTGATTCATCAAAGAGTGCTTTGTCTATGAAGGAAATCACTATCCACTGTATTGATCTTTCATTTGAATACGATACTAATAGCAACCTTTAATTCAATATTTTGATGCTCATCAGGAGTAGAAAGCTTTTAATTGAGTACATTGACGTTTCAAATTGTATAATCTGAAAAGCAAGCCAAAAATGTGTTAGCTTGACGTTGAGTAAACGATTTTGTTGTTAAAGGAGTTTGTGCACATTAGCCTTATGTAACTTAAATGTTTTGATTAATTCTTTTCTTCTTCCTTTGCCTCATTTCTCTCTTGCCCTGTTTTTAAAAGATTTTGAAGAGATTAGAGTGGATAGTGCACTATCTGCTTTTTAAATATCTTTGGGTTTCTTATTTTTGTTGGTACAAACCCTTATTCTTATGTTCTTTTTGCCAATTTAACCTGGTTGTCTATTACAGGGATAACACAAAGACTGCACTATTGGATGCCATGTATGTGTTTCTCAAGAGGCCAGAGTATATCAAATATGTGTCAAATTTGGTCACTGTTTGTTCTCGAATTCTTTTGACTGGACCACTAGGTTAGTGACTATTAGTATTTTTTATCTCTGATAAATTGCATGCTTCAAATTGCAGTATGATATGCCCAGTTAGTTCACCTTTTTATTGATAAACCTACTCATGGTGGCAGTTAGACTCGAAGGGCATGCAAATTTCAGTAAGCAGTTCAAATGCTGGGGTCTGGTTGCACTTTATTTTTTAGTCTTGCAATTTTTTACATATGAAAGTGTTATTAGTCAGTTGTCTATCTAAAGTCTAAGAAAACCAAAAAATTGATGCTGCAATATTTGTCATGATTCTTCCAACAGTCTCAGTAATCTTTATGAATTTATTCTGAAAATTCCATGATTTCTCTTTGGTTTTTGACAAACATTAAAAAGATGATTTGTTGTCAGGATTGGATTAATGCTATTAGGTGCATGATTATGAGGGGAAAAATTCCCAAATAGTCTCTGACTATCACAAACTCAGGTATTAAACATAATATCACAGTCAAATTTTAATGCTGTTGGGGAGTTGTCTAACAGTAACGCTTGTAGACGTTATAAACTTAACTTTAACTCCAATGAGTGTCTCTTCCGTTTGTTAAACTTGTATAGGCTATTCATGAGTACATTATTCTGTTGAAAAAATTAAAATAAGGGTAAAATATCAGGTGGGCACGATGCACGCATTGATTTTCATGATCGTGATGATTTTCAGGCTATTATTTCCCAACAACTGATTTTCTAGCTATTGTTGCCCAAGAACCGGATTCTAACATAGACTTGGAAACTTCGTTATTTATCTTTTCTATACAAAACAAAAATTTGAATATGAAAAAACTAAACCACATATTTATTTGCATTTGTATATTGCCCTTAATTGGCCTTTAATGGGATATGTAAAAACTTCTAGAAAATGTAATTTACCACAATAGAAATGAGCCTCAACTCAGAGAACAACTATACATACCCACTTCGTTGATCCTTTTTAGACCACACCATGTTTTTTATTCCCTTTGTTTGAAGTATAGGGGCCCATGCTATATTATATCCATCAGAGAAAATTGCAACACTAAGATAGGACAAGACAGGTGCCTTGATTTCCTCTCTGAATTTTCATTCTTTTAGTGAAGTAAAATTCTAGAAGATTACATTACAAGTGTATCACCGGAATATGGGTCAAAAATTCTCTGAAAGAGATCAGCCATTCCATGCTCTTCTGTGACTCCCTCATTCACATTTATAACACTTTGTACCACATGATATACCCATGATTCTAAATAGCCTGTTCCTGTGGGAAGCTGAAAAGTTCCTCCTTGTGTAATCTGTATTAACGTATTTCTTATATTGAACATCAACCAGGATGGGAAGGTTGTAGAGTGGAGAATCATGTGCCGAAGAATCAACATCAGTCTTGAAATTAGCAAAGACCAGCAAACCAATTGTGTGCTGTTAAGTTCCACTGGAGGACAACTTACATTGTTGAGGGTAGAAAAAATATTCTCTGCCATTTTGATTTTTTCAAATGCATTTGAAGAATGAAAAGCCATGAGAAGAACTTCCAAATGAAATAGGGATGTCTCTTTCTAACATCTCCTTGACTTGCTCAACAGGATGAACCCATCATAGTCACCATACCAATGTTGCATCCTCAGTTTGATCATGAAGAGATGCTACAGAAGTCATTCATCCAACCGATTGGCACACATAAAAGTGTCTTTTAGAGTTGCCACCACAGGAAATCACTACATGATATGCTCAGAATATGCCCAGATTTGGAGACAAAGCTTCTTAGTGTTGTCTTTATGCCCAGATCATGGTAATTTACTACCACTTGGAGGTGAACGTATGCACAGGTATGATAGGATGGGTGTTTTAAGAAAAATTGTGGTCATAAATTACTCTCCAGGTCTTGAAAAATACCCTCGATGCTGCTGCAAACAAACAGTCTTGCCAAAGCAAGTTCTAGAAAATCCTGCTGAAGTGATTCCATTAGGTATTGATTTCTATCTTGATCACCTCATGTAATGGGGTGATCTACATCTTGAAAGTAACATCTGAGCATTCTCCATGTGTAGCTGATCCTCAAATTTTAACCATAAAGCATCCTAAGGTGAGAATAACACAGTGCTGTTCATTCTCTCCAGATCTGGCCAGAAAACAACGAGGACGCTGCCCTGAGATTTTCATGACATGGCTTGCTGTCAGATCAACAAATAGGCCTCTAAAATGCTTTTCCTGGAAACATAGAAACAAAACTCTGAGAATCCACATTAGCGCCAAGTTCAAACCACACACCCAGGTGCTAACTCTGTTATGATTTCACAATGAGTTGGAAAACTTCATCATAAGTTTCATGTCACTACAAATGGATCAAAAAGGGAACAGTACTTTGCTGTCTGTGCAAGTACAGTAATCTTGGAAAAGAAAACCGTCTTCAAAGATGTTCGCAGCTGGAAAACCAACTCAAAACACTAGGGTGTTCATGAGGAAATGACCTGTGTATTCATCATCAAAACCCTTAACAGCGCCCATAAATTCTGTAACCCTCAGTGAAGCTGCCTGGAATGATCTGATTCATCCCATGAATTATACTATCAAGGAGCCCAGGCTATTCATGGACTCATAAACCTATCATCTTCACTGAATTTGTAATAAAGTTTACCATTGGACACCCATGCAATATGGGGGGTAACATAGAGCACTTAACAGTCTTGGGGATAGAGGTATGGTGCTAGATATTCAATAGTTGTTCCTATATTTGTCCTCTTCTGGTATTACTGTCATGGAGGAAATATAATATTCAAAACTATTTGTAAACAGCAGTGTTCTATGCAATTATGATGTGCCTTTCCATATGTGACATGGTCGGAAATTTAGCATTTTGACATATTTATGTAGCGTTTTCCTATTGCATTGCAGTGATCTGCATTTCTAGATTTTTCTGGTTGGATATTACATCTTCTGTATGTTGTGACTGTTGTATTGTTCCATCTTTTGTTGTCTAGTTTATTAAGAAATCTAAGGCATATACTATTTCTTGTTAAATACTAAAGGATTACTGAATTAGTAATGTTGATTTATTTTCAGTCTTGACAAGGAATGTGTGCATGCAGTGCAAATGTATCCTACTCAGACTTGATAGTTATTTGGTGTCTCATCCATCCCAATGGGTACATTGAGGGATAAATTATGGCCATCATCAAACCCTCCCATTTGTCTGAAACTGATGAGGTCTTAACTTACTAATTGTAGCTCCACTACTTGCGATATATGTTACTACTAATATGAAATGATGAATTAGGAAATGTTTTTAAGACCCTAATATAATGTGGGAGACCTTATGCTATTTGAGGACTATTGTATCTAACCCACCTTGTATAAATTTTTTCAAAGTAGATGTCAGAAAAATAATATGTCAATTAGAAGTTTGACATAGGCATTAATAAAGTCATTTGATTTGAGTCTGTTTAATGCTTTATATCTTATTTCACTATAGTGTGTATGTCAGTCTATCCCAGATTTATTAAGTGGATTGACTCGACTAGTATGCAAGTGTTTATAAGAAGGCTTCCATCTCTCATTTAATCAATGCAATACAGAGAACTCATTTGTGTTTTTTTTTAAAACAGTTATGGCCATTGGTTAAGCGATGGCCTGAAGGTTATTTAAAAAAAAAAAATTCACTACCGTCACTTAACCGACGGCCTGAAGGTTATTTAAAAAAAAAAAAATTCACTACCGTCGCTTAACTGATGGCCCTGCTGTCGCTTAACCAACGCTTACATTTTCTCCACAGTCCCTTAACCGACGCTTACGTCTAAATTTTATTATGAATTAGATGTCGGATAACCCACGATTTACATTTAACCGATGGTAAACTGAGGTGTCGCTTTATCGACGGATTGAAAAGATGTCGGATAACCGATGAAAATCCACTGACGCTTAAAAAAATCATAGTGTCGTACATGCGACAGGGAAGTGTCGAAAATCCGACAATACGGCCGTTGGATTTTTGGTCGAAATGTAGTAGTGTTATGTGTTCACTCTTGGTTTAGGAAGGTAATTTCATGGCAAAGTAATCTACAAGCTACAGCTGCCTTATCCTCCATTGACAAAAAATACAAGGCAAAATTCAGTACAGGTTGTGAGGCAATGTGATTACGAAGAATATTGGTCGATCTTCAACTTGACCAAGCAGTGATAACCTCACTTTTATGTGACAATCAGAGTGCTCTCAAAATGGCAACAAATTCAATCTATCATGCCATAACTAAGCATATTGAATTTCATCACAATTACATCAAATAGTTGGTTGACAATCAAGACATTTGCCTTTATTATTGTCCTACAGCAGAGCAAATATTGACATAATGACAAAACCACTTGGTAATGATAAGTTCACTCATTGTGCCATGTTGTTAAAAAGAAATCTAACTCCAGCTAGATTTTCATAATGGTGTAATGAGCTAACATATAAGCTTTCACTCATAGTGCCATGTTAGAAGGAAAGCTAACTCCAATTAGATTTTCATCATGGTGTAATGTATTTGATGACAATGTGGCAGTATTAGATGGAAAACCACTTTATGATAACTAACACACATTAGATTTTACTCACCATGCAATGTTTTAAGAACGAAAGCTAACTCCAGCTAGATTTCCATCATGGTGAATTGTGATTGATGACAATGTGGCTGTGCTAGATGAAAAACTACACTATGAAAGTTTACACACATTAGATTTCACTCACCATGCAATGATTTAAGAATGAAAGCTAACTTCAGCTAGATTTCCAACACAACCCAATGTGATTAATGACAATGTGGTTGTGTTACATAGAAAACTACCTTATGAAAACTAACACACATTAGTTTTCACTCATCGTGCCATGTTGTTAAAAATGAAAGCTAACTCCA
Organism: Pseudotsuga menziesii; assembly: GCA_001517045.1. Lineage (NCBI taxonomy): Eukaryota > Viridiplantae > Streptophyta > Pinopsida > Pinales > Pinaceae > Pseudotsuga > Pseudotsuga menziesii. The sequence continues at coordinate 15,569 of LPNX010487642.1, read as the reverse complement.
ACTAGATTTCTATCATGGTGTAATGAGCTAACACACATAAGCTTTCCCTTATAGTTCCATCTTGTTAGAAGGAAAGATAAAGCTAGATTTTCATCATGGTGTAATGTATTTGATGACAATGTGGGTGTGTTAGATGAAAAACTACCTTATGAAGACTAACATACATTAGCTTTACTCACCGTGCAATGTTTTAAGAATGGAAACCAACTCTAGCTAGATTTCCATCATGGTGCATTGTGATTGATAACAATGTGGTTGTGCTAGATGGAAAAATAACCTATGAAATCTTACACACATTAGATTTCACTCACCGTGCAACGATTTAAGGATGAAAGCTAACTCTAGCTAGATTTTCAACATGGTGCAATGTGCTTGATGACAATGTGATTGTGTTAAATGGAAAACTACCTTATGAAAGCTAATACACATTAGCTATCACTCATCGTGCCATGTTGTTAAAAGGAAAGCTAACTCCAGCTAGATTTCCATCATGGTGTAATGAGCTAACAAACAAAAGATTTCCCTTGTAGTGCCATGTTGTTAGAAGGAAAGCTAACTCCAGCTAGATTTCCATCATGATGTAATGTATTTGATAAAAATGTGGCTGTGTTAGATGGAAAACTACCTTATGAAAACTAACGGACATTAACTTTATTGACTGTGCAATGTTTTAAGGATGAAAGCTAACTCTAGCTAGATTTCCATCATGGTGCATTGTGATTGATGACAATGTGGTTGTGCTATATGGAAAAATACATTATGAAAGATAACACACATTATAATTCACTCACTGTGCAATGATTCAAGGACGAAAGCTAACTCTAGCTAGATTTCCATCACGATGCTATGTGATCAATGACGATGTGGTTGTGTTGATGAAAAACTACCTTATGAAAGCTAACACACATTATATTTCACTCATCATGCCATGTTGTTAGAATGAAAGCTAACTCCAGCTATATTTGCATCATGTTGTAATGTATTTGATGACAATGTGGCTATGTTGGATGAAAAACTACCTTATGAAAGCTAACACACATTAGCTATTATTTACCGTGCAACGTTTTAAGAATGAAAGTTAACTCTATCTATATTTCCAACATAGTGCATCTTGATTGATGACAATGTGATTTTGCTAGATGGAAAACTACATTATGAAAGATAACATACATTATATTTCACTCACCATACAATTATTTAAGGTTGAAATCTAACTCCAACTAGATTTTCCTCACGGTGCAATGTGACAATGTGGTTGTGTTAGATAGAAAACTAATTCGAGCTAGATTTTTATCATGGTGTAATGAGCTAACACACATGATCTTTCACTCATCGTGCCATGTTGTTAGGAAGAAAATTAACTCCAACTAGATTTCCATCATGGTGTAATGTATTTGATGACAATTTGGTTGTGTTAGATAAAAAACTATCTTATGAAATCTAACTCCAACTACATTTACATCATGGTGCATTGTGATTGATGACCATGTGGTTGTGTTAGATGGAAACTACATTATGAAAGCTAACACATTAGATTTCACTCATTGTGCAATGATTGAAGGAATAAAGCTAACTTCAACTAGATTTCCATCATGGTGTTATGTATTTGATGGTGTTATGTATTTGATGACAATGCGACTCTTTTAAATAGAAAACTACATTATGAATTCTAACACACATTAACTTTCACTCACCGTGCAATGTTTTAAAAACAAAAGCTAACTCGAGCTAGATTTCCATCTTGGTGTAATGAGCTAACACACATTTTCTTTCACTCATCGTACAATGCTTTAAGAACGACAACTAACACGTTGTTAAAAGTTCAGCTAATTATAGCTAGATTTCCACCATCTTGTTATGTATTTGATAACAATGTGTTTGTTTTAGATAGAAAACTACCTTATGAAAACTAACACACATTAACTTTCACTCAACGTGCAATGTTTTAAGAACAAAAGCTAACTCCAGCTAACTTTCCATCATGGTGCAATGAACTAACACACATTAGCTTTCACTCATCATGACATGTTGTTAGAAGGAAAGTTAATTCCAACTAAATTTCCATCAAGGTATAATGTAGGACAATGTGGCTGTGTTAGATGGAAAACTAACTTTTGACAGCTAACAAATTAGCTTTTACTCACCGTGCAATGTCTTAAGAATGAAAGGTAACTCCAAATAGATTTCCATCATGGTGAATTGTGATTGATGACAATGTGGCTGTGCTAGATGGAAAACTACATTATGAAAGCTAACACACATTAGATTTCACTCACCGTGCAACGATTTAAGGATGAAAGCTAACTCCAAGTAGATCTCCATTGCGGTGCAATGTGATTGATGAAAATGTGGTTGTGGTAGATGAAAAACTACCTTATGAAAGATAACACACATTAAATTTATCTCATCATGCCATGTTGTTAAAAGTAAAACTAACTCTAGCTAGATTTCTATCATGGTGTGATATATTTGATGACAATGTGGTTGTCTTATATAGAAATCTACCTTATGAAAACTAACACACATCACCTTTCACTCACAGTGTAATTTTTTAAGAACAAAAGCCAACTCAATCTAGATTTCCATCATGGTGCAATGTGATTGATGAAAATGTAGTTGTGTTAAATGGAAAACTTCCTTATGAAAGCTATCACATGTTAGGTTTCACTCACCATGCCATGTTGTTAGAAGGAAGCTAACTCCACTAGATTTTCATTATGGTGTAATGTATTTGATGACAATGTGGGTGTGTTAGATGACAAACTACCTTATGAAAACTAACAAAG
>LPNX010487632.1:599732-622865 GCA_001517045.1 Pseudotsuga menziesii | reverse complement strand
CTCTCACCTATTTACAGATCAACAGATTAAAAATTAAATCAGCTCTAACCTGGACACTGGACATGATCACAACTGTAATTTTATTACATCTGAGTCCACTACGGCTGCGAGTCTGTGTGAATTTCAGAATCAATCTGTGGAATATATTGTAAACCCATGACAAATTAGTAACGACTAACTAAACCTGGCATTATCAAGATGAACTCAAAGTTGTGCTAAATTTGGTCCAGAACTGCAGCAATTCGGTGGAAATCGGGATCAGACAATGGAGTACTAAGCATTGTGGCCCTGTCACCAAGTATCGGATACTCAGTGTTCTGAAGCTGTTGCCATGATATTGGGAAAACGAGAGAATTGAGAGCAGCTTGGTTATGGTTATTTATGTTACTAGTAGAGACTAGATTGTAATATACATTGGCAATGTCTCCTCCTGCGTGTGGCTTGAAAACGAAGGCAGCATTTCAGACCACTTAACAGCATATTCGATCTCTGCTTTCTCCAAAAATAGCGGAGCCTTTCGCTCATTTTCGGAGGTGATGTCAGATGCATCTAATCGCTCACCGAATCCCCAAAAAAGGCCGAAGGCGGCGCCATTATTGACCTCAAGATTGGCGGTGCTGCTATTGCAGCTACTGCTCCTGCTACTCGTCCTCATATTATTATTATTATTCTCAGTATTATCCCAGTATTGAGCAGTTCCATTCATGCAATTAGTGCCTGCGTTGTCCAGCAAATCCTGGTCTAGAGATCTTTCGGAGTACAACAGAGAAGAAAGGCAGGGTCCCGGTTTGTACATGGATGGATTCACTATTATAGAATTATAATCACAAACATCACTTGAAAAGTCTCAGAATGCATCTGACACGGACTTGTCAGATACTTGGCCCAGTCATGGCATCAAGTTTTTGGTAGGGAAACCTACAGATCGACTCGGAGCTTGCAATACCCATAAGACGGGATTATCGATCAGCTTGTGATCCTTTTCAGCAGTGAAACCTTGGGCAGTGGATGCTTGATTGATGAAGTTGAAACCAGGTTCGACTGAAGTGGGCGTAGCAGTAATGCTATTAAACCTTTCCAGAAAGAATTCTTTCGGCAAAGAGACATTGGCAGCACTTGGTCTCGAAACTCTGCAAGTCAAATTTTGGTTCCAGAATAAAGTCAGTCTTTGAACTATAAATAACATAATAATAAAATAAATGCTGATGTTATCATTGTCATGTGTCAAGTGAAAACCAGATACCAAACTTCAAGAATGACATCATTCTTGATTGGCCGATTAGAAGTTTACAAAATAGCAAATAAAAATATTTTTATTAAAATTTAAAATATTTTTTTGCAAACTCTAAACTTTAACTTTAGAAAACAGATTTTAATTTTTTGGTGGCAGCAACTAATAGAAGGTCAAAAAGTGGGTTGACTAGCAACGGATTACTATATACCTGCTAAGGTAGGTATAATAATTTACAAAGAATTGAGCATTTCTCCCTGTAATGTTATTTAAAAATAAGTAAATATATATTGGCGGGCTGCTAAATGAAATATATCGATGGGGAGTTGTCTACAGTTTGAAATATATTGGGGGAGTTCTCTACAGTGTGTGTAACTGAGTCACCATTAAATATCAAAATAATAAAGGGGTATGTTCACTAAAGAATGGGTTCATTTCTCCATATATTAGTCCACTTTCTAGAACGACTTCCTGGATAATAATAATGTGTAAGAAAAATAAGTTTCAGGTGTTAAACTGTTCACATAAATAAAAAGATAATGGATTGTATTACATAACGAAAAAAGTTGTAGCCAAGGTAGAGGAATTGGATTCCATTTATTGAACATGATAATATAGCAGTCAAGAACACGAACACTAGTAAAACATATCGTTTAAGAAGAAAATGGTGTAGCCTATTTAGATAAACCCAGCATAGATGGTTGTGCTCGGCTACTTGATGTTCCTTGACAGGTTCACTCTTCCTCACTCTGCCTACCAGGTGAATCATCATCTTCGCTTTTGCAAGATATCTGCTCAGTGCTACATGTGCCGGAATTATATATTACACCTCTATATTAAATAGATAATTAAACATACCATTTATATGATAATGTAAAATGCGTCTTAAATACAAACGTGTAGATAGATATATATTATATAATTACTGTCTACAGATTATAAATTTTATTTTAAAATATTTATTTTATTTAACAAAAATTAAGTTTACATTTTTTAATTATATAATCACTTAAAATTATTCACTTAAGTATTAATATTTTGACAATAGATATTGGGATACAACATAAATTACTTTTTATAAGTAAATTACTTTTGCAGAAAAGGCACACCTCAATTTGTCGTTTATCATATCTCTTCCCTCTTTAACAAACATTCAAAAAATAAACCATGCTTCTGCTGCAAGAAGTTTAAGACAGTTCATTCATATTTCCCATATACAATATTATTTATTATAGCTATATTTCTCTGCCTATATACAATATAATAAATATATTATAATCTTTGAAATTGTTCAATGCTTATAGAGTTAGAATACACAGTTCTCCATGCCTTGATCCTGTGGGGTCTCATTGCAGCAGAGGCCATCATTCACCAGCTGATAATTACGTCGATAGGCATTTATATCAATGTTATTTTTGGGGGGTGGACTTGCTTGAGCGGATCATCAATATCTTGCAAATCACACCAAGTGGATGCTCCAGATGATTTCAATCGTCTGATCTTTTAACACTCCTAACTAGCCGTAGAGTTAGGAGTTTGTTAGGAGATGACATCACTCGTTAGCCACCGACTAGGAGATATGTGGAATCTGTTAGGAGACGTGGTGATGGAGGAGATAAGCGTGGAGGGGATACATGGAAGCATGGAGGAGATACACGTGGAAGAGTCTGTTAGCCGCCATCGAGGAGTAGTCTGTTAGCCGCCGAGGAGTAGTGGTGGAGAAGATACCTGACAATTTCGAATTCCGCTTCTTCCTGTAGCGTCCTGGAGCATTTGTCATCCTGAGCATTCACCGTGAGATCTTGGAGCATTCGCTGGAGCATTGGAGCATTCCCTGGAGCATTCGCCGTGAGATCTTGGAGCATTCGCTGGAGCATTGGAGCATTCCCTGGAGCATTCGCCATCTTGGAGCATTCGTTGGAGTGCCTGTGTATTCACCGTCTTGGAGCATTCATTAGAGTGCCTGTGCAGTAGAGGTAAGCCTCAGATTCCCCAAGATACAAGGTTGCTTCTGCTATGTCTTTGGCTCAAAGAGTTGGCTCCTTTAAATTTGCGAGGCTTCTGACCATCTCTTCCATTTTCTGCTTTCGCTGTTCGGCATCCTTTTCCAATATATCTGCATTTTTTGCATCGTATTAGGGTTACAACTGCTGAATATCTTTTACCCTGTAACAGAAAACACATTAAGGCTGAAAGAGTAGACTTTTTAAATAGAATGAGAAAACCAGATACAGATTTTTCCTGGACTCTATCTTAATCTTAGCAGATGAACAGAAAACATTGGTTTCTCATTCACAACACCAACCTCGAGTGGCCCTTGCATCTGATGATGATTATTCATATAAATTTTATAATGGTCGATTACATTTGCATTCTGTACATGGTCCTGCAAAACAGTAGTAGAGCCTGGAGCTAAGGTTGTGACTAATCCAAGCTGAGTTGTTATAGGTAAGCTAGACACTGGAAGAGTCGATACAGGGAGATATGATACTTGTAATCCAGGTCTAGGAAGCCTAGACATTGGAAGACTTGGTCCAGGAATTCTAGATAAGGGAAATGCATCTTGGCAATGAATTGTAGAACCAGGAAGTGCCAATACATGCATGGAAGGCAGCAAGATAACATGTCGACTTAAATTGGAAGCCATAGCTATAATTCCCATGTTGTATCCCATGCCTATTCCCATGCCCATTGGAGACATATGTGCCATCTGTTGTACCTAAAAATGTTACATACCGCTAGGAAAAACCATACCCATTCCACCTCCCATTGACATAATCTGTTATGTGAGAGAAGGAAAAGCTACATGATCAGAAGAGGAAGAAAAATTTACAACATAATAACAAATGTACTTAGAAATACCAAGAAATTTCTTTTATCTTGTGCAAATATTTACCTGTACTTGCTATTGAAGTGTATTGAACTACTCAATAGGTTCATCCAACATAGAAGCTTTGTCAGACTGAAATTGCACTCAAAACGTCAGCACTTAAAACAAATATTCTAAAATGCATGAGACTTGACTAAACTACAGGTTTATATGTAAAAAAAAGATCTAATTCTGGGTAGATTATGATACAGGCTTATGCTTGAGGCATTTTTCAAATTATTGCAATATGGAATTGAAAAATTGAGGGCACTACAAGAGCTCATACCTCACTGTAATGAGGTATGAGCTCTTGTATTGCCCTCATTTTCTCATTTTTCATGTCCCTTCACCTCTGTGTGAAAGAATGAGCGAAACTCATATTAAATTATTGCATGCATTGAGTATAAATTACAAACAAATAATACAATGGACATTTCAAATGGTTTAAGGACTTACCCTTTCTAAAAAATTATGAACTTCCATGGAACGAATTCTTTTGGAGGTTGTGGTGTGCGATGGAGACTGCTTTTTTGTGTTTGCAGATTCATATTCAACGTCCTGCAACCAACAAAATCATTTGCTTCATTCCCATGAAGTTTCTAGCACAACCCAAATAGATTAATAATACATGTAACGTAGGGATCTGTACCTTCTCTAGCAAGATGAACATGTGGCGTTTGGCTTTGTTTTCCATCGCATTAGAGCAGTACAAATACACATCGCCACTTGTATCAAATTTTCATCCTAAAAGGCCCTCCGTGTTGATATGAAATGCTTTTTATGAAATGGCCTTACACCAAAGCAAATTTAATTTTCTTACATACCCTTCACATGGCCATTCAAAACTCAGCAGGTACGCGTGAGGGGAATTATCAAAGCATTTAAGCACATCCACGCATACAATGGTTCTGATCCTCTTCTAGTTTTCCTTAATATCCTGTATGACCATACGGCAGCCTGGGTGAAAGCCGTGAGATATAAATGATGACAAAATGTCGCATTGCACTTCATCGACTTAAAGATTCTCTTTTCTCGAGGATTTAGGCCTATGTGGTTGGTAAGTGGGCATTTATAATCAGAGTCTGATTTGTCAATGTAGATCCTCAGTTTATTAAGGGTAGCTTAGAAGGTGAAGGGTGGTGAACGGAGCTGTTCTTATTGGTGAGGACATGAATGAGGAGCCTCGGCATACCATAGGTAAACATTAAGATGGCAGATAAACAATCTCAGCCAGCTCTTGAGATTACAACCATTCTATACTACCACATGGCATAAACTTGTTTGACCTCCAAAACTATAGCTCACACAATTCACCTAATGGAGAACATGTCTCCCCCTTCAGTCTTGCCAGTTGGATAATCGCTCAACATGATACCAAATTTAAGGATACAACCGAGTTTACAAACTCACCTATCCACAAGACACAAAGTACATAGCAAAACATTTTTTTTGGTCTATATTATTCATTAACAGGTGAAACTATATATTGTTAAGAACTAACTTTAACAGGGAAAGAAATAAAATAGGTTAGAAGCCATCTTAATATACTGTTTAGAAACCACGGCAATAAATTGTTAAGAACTAACTTTAACGGGGAAAGGAATAAATTAGGTTAGAAGCCATCTTAATATACTATTTAGAAACCACAACAAGTAGTAACAATGGCCAGTTAAGAGTATCAGTCAAATATTTTAACAAAATTACAAGCTTTGAAAGGATTATTCAATCTATATCCAGAAGGTATTTAGCCACATATCCTATTATGGCATAAAAGAACTAATAAAGGCAAGACATAGTAATTAACCACAGCCCAGCTCTTAATGATTAGTAGCACTACAGGTATATTAGATCATAATACATAAGTGAATACAGTGAAATAAAAATGTAAATGGAAATTACAAGAAATATCGAAGACAATTTAGAAGATAAAAAGCATACACTATTTACTTAACAATTGGGAATAATTGCAACTTTGTGACGCGAATGCACCTAAATCTCAAATATAAAACCGTGTAAATTTGTTTTGCAGAAAAAACATGTCCACATCAACAAACAACACAGCTATTTGGATAATATACAAAACCTAATTAAGTTACATGCTTCTCTCAACTTTTCGTTCCAATTGATTGCTTCCTTTTTTTACATTACTATCGAATGAAGTCAATAAACTTTGCTTAAACAATGTGATCTACATTCTGCAGAAAACTGATATACTATACAGTTAACTAATAAGAAAATCTAGGAATATGTGTATCAACAAGTAAAATTCAGAATAAGTACAAAGCTCTGGATTAGATCTCAGGAATAAACACCGCATTCTAAGATCGCACAACCCACTTAAGTGGGGTTGCAAATAAAATAATCATGCATACATTAATTAATATATGTCGAAAGAAATTTGCATTATCCAGTTACATTACTGCAACCCAAAGATATCGAATGATTTACAGCATTTATTGTTGACAGATCGGTGGAGCAGTTGGCAAGGGTGGCTGGTTGTAAAAATTAATGTCAGATGATTGAAATGACAGATAAGGATCAGGTGGTATGGAATAAGGTGGCATTCCTCATGGTGGTAATCCAATCATCGGATACCCAGGTAATGGTGGTGGTGCATAACAAGTAGTATTTCCTGAGTTTCCTTCGGGCCAGACAACTATTACAATATTGGCGACTAAATCACAATAAAACCTAACCACCAAAACTATATCGGTTCCAAAAACTATATTTTCATTAATGGTCAGGAATTGACCATTAGATATCACCTATCAACATCAACCTCCGTTACTTTTCCCTAACATATTAAGACATTCTTTTCAGGTCCTTCTCTCCGACTTCTACTTGGATTCTCCAACACACAACTTCGATATCCATATGAAATGTTTTCCAGCTAAAGGCCAGGGTCGCGACAAAGGCCAGCTAAGCCAAGTGAAATGTCCATCTTTCTTATAGTATAAGAATCTTAAAAAAAAAAGATGAATAGAAGTATTTTCTTTGAAGAATGGGTTGCCACATAAAAGATTGACTGAAGGTCATTGGTCTTCTTCGAAGCTCTATTGATATTATTTTTGTATTGTTTGTCTAAGTTTGAACTTAGTATTAATCTTTTTATGCTTACTTTAAGATCAAGGGTGATAGTTGTTAGTTATGTACCCAATGCAAGTTGTAGGATTTGGTAAGTTTTAGGTTGGAACCACATAAATTGTTTTTGGCGGACTCATAAGAACTGTATTTTGTGAAGTTTTTTTAACTTTGGGGTGAGTGTAAGTTACAAAGGGTCATTTTTGGCACGTTTTTGGGGTGAGTGTAAGTTATTAAGGGTCACTTTTGGCACTTTAAATGGGAAATTGAATCATGTTTCGGAATACATAAATTTATGTATTGAAAATTTAAAAAATTATGTCAAATTTCATCTTTTCTAATAGTCATATTTTATTTTGTTGGCAAATGATAATGCATATGTTTTTGTGGGTGCATCATTTGAGTGACAAAACAATGGTTTTGGGCTACAAAAAATTGTATACGTGTAGAGAACAAGTAGCACTAGTGATATGAAATGCTTTTTACAGTTACCCACTGTTATTTGCTTCTATGTTTATCTGAATTGCAAGAACTGTATAATCAAAGATTTATTTTATGGTGGTAGTATAATCCTAATAAGCTTTTTTATGTGAGATTTAAGGTGGAATATGGTCTAGATTTTTTTATCTAGATAAGAGGATGAGACAAGAGTATAGTAGAGATTGATTTTATGGCACTTTCAAAATTAGAAATAAACAATTATAAACCAAAAAAATATAAAAAATTAAAAATTGGTATCTCATCAAGGGATAATTGGTAGGGATGAATGGATAACTCACAAGTGATGAATGGATAACCAACACTTCATGGATAACCTAAAGAATGTGGACGATAACATGTAGAAAGGCATAGATAACTCACAGGTGTCTTCTATTCCATCACTATCTCTCAACCATTTGATCCCTATCAAAGTGATCCAACCACAAACTATGTGGGTGTGCTAGAATTTTTTTTCACATAATCTCATAAATCCATAGTCCCGTAGGCATTATTCAGGTTTTTCAACACAAATTTAGAGGTTTACTGAGCTCTCTCACCTCTCACAATCACCTTTAAGTGACTTTAGAGACTTTTGTTTACATGTTGAAGAGCCTTGGGGTCTATGTATTGTTGCAGAAATTGGGTGCCACAGATTTGTACGAAATTGTACTGTTCACCTCAGTTCATCCAAAGGATATGCAAATGCAAACATTGTGGTGGACTATTTGTTGGATTCATTGCATGTCATTGATAGTACTCACAATAATTGATATAGAAATATAATTCCGCCCAGCCACCTCCTAACCTAGATGGAGCTAAGTCACGGGAACAATTTTTTTTATCACAAATCTTCTTGTCACATGACAAATGACAACACAAATTGGGGTATGGTGAATGAGGATGGATAAAAATTACATTTTAGTTGTAACGAATTGAACATTTGAAATTATATGAGTTAAGTAAATTAGTCATTTCATCTTTATTGTCTTGCTCTGTCACTATATAAGTGGTGTGTCTATATTAAACTTTGAATTATTAATATACTAAAGAGTTAACTATGAAGCACTGCCTTAACTAATAAACTTTGTTTTTCATGCACATTAGATTTTACATTTTGAAAGAAGCATGACAATACCGCAATGAATCCAACCAAATTTTCCCAATGGTTTTGGGACTCAGATTTCCATATCTTCCCAATTATTTAATTTAGTACTGAATACAGCTAGAATAAGAGAAGAGTTTGAGAGAGCTTGGGAAGCTTTAGCTCAACAAGAAGAAATTACCGACCAAATTAGAAATGCAAGACAACAAAATTAAATATATATATATATATATATATAATCTTGCTTTTTTATATTACCTACTTTTTTGTAGGTAATTTTTTTTTCAAAATACTATGTCAAATTTCCCTTTATGGATATGTATTACCTATGTTTAAATGTTAATATCTATATATTCTATTGCATTTGTATATTACCTACTTTTTTTTGTAGCTATTGTTTTTTTTCAAAATACTATGGAGAAGTAACGTTGTTTTTGAAAATACTATATGAAATTTCCCTTTATGGATATGTATTACAGAAATGTTTAAATGCAACTCATGTCATTTTTTAAATCATGCTTCGTAATTTTTATGTGTAAGATTGTGACTACATCGATATCTATATATATATATATATATATATATATATATATAATGTTTTTCCAGATGGTCAAAATTGCAATTTATGAATCAAAGTTATTTGTTGTTTTTATATAAAAATTTTAGTCCAAAGTCCCATGGTATTCATAAATTATAAATTTATGAATACCATTTGAGAGAGATGTGTCATGATGTCAGAAGTCAAGAGACATGTGCTGAGCCAATTGGTGAGGCCCCTCTTGCACATCCAATTTTTGGATGTTAGACTGATAAATGACATGTCAATGACCTCAATATGTATAATCATGAGAAAACTGCAAAATGATACATTAGGTTCATCCCATGGTATTCATAAATTATAAATTTATGAATACCATTTGAGGGAGAGGTGTCATCATGTCAGAAGTCAAGAGACATGTGCTCAGCCATTTGGTGAGGCCCCTCTTGCACATCCAATTTTTGGATGCTAGACTAAAAAATGAGATGTCAATGACCTCAATATCTATAATCATGAGAAACCTGAAAATGATATATTAGGTTTTGATGAACATATATGTGGCCCAACCAAAAAATGAATTTGGATGTAGAACTCACATTTATAAATGAAAAGTTGAGGGATCTCATTTAGCATTCCATTGTTGGATGTTATACATAGGATTATACATGAAAATTTGACGGATCTCATTTAGCATTCCATTGTTGGATGATAGACATAGGATACGTAACATTGACATGTCGTTTATCACTGTAACATCCGCTTTTGGATGTTGGACTCATAAAGCACATGTCAATGACCTCAAAATTGAAATTGGAAGATCAATTTTGTTTGACATAGACATTGCTTTATGTCAACAAATGAAGTTATGTTCGATGTATAAAATGGTAAAATAAATATTTTTTCATTTTTATTGGTTTTGTTCATAACCATATGTTTTTTCATTGTTTTGTTATATAGCTACAAATGGATCCTGCCATCTGGAGTTTGTTTCCAATGGAGATATTGGAACTGATTTTGTTGTGGGTTCCTTTTTCAACATTGATCCAGTTGGGATCAACTTCTAAACATTCCCAGGCAATTTTGTGGCAACGAGCATTTAGAACTTCTTGGTTGAACAATCACATAACTGAAGTTGGTTTTTTTGTTGAAGTCTGGCGCCCATACGAGATCGAAATACTATATAAGTTTATAAATTTTGTAGGCCATACGTCTTTTCTGCATATTACCAATCCAGAAAATAGTTATTCAGTTGAATGCACAGCTGGTTCAAATATTTTACTATCAATGTTTTGTTCATTGCCAGGTCACAAGCGCTACTTTATTATTAACCCATTCGAAGGAAGGTTTTTATATATAGGCGTGATTGAAATTGGAGTGCTTGGATTCTTCACACTCATAAGAAACATCGATGATCACAAACAGGGATGGATTGTTGTTCATCATGAAGAGAACGAACATGGTTCAAAATTTTTTGTGTCCAGCAATGTGAATAGAGATTGTAGAGAAATTGATGCAATTAGCTTCATTCCAACCGCTCCTAAAGATGCAGTTTTTTTTAATGGAAAAATATATTGGATACATATGAGAATCATTTCAGAGGAAGACGCTCTATATTACTATAATATGTGGTCACTCGACATTGGATTGAACAAATGGGCTGGTCATGCAATTCATACAGGATGCATCAAATGGTCCATGTGTTTAACTGTACATCAAAACCAACTGTTATGTCTTGTGAACGATGGTAGGACAACTATATGGTCCATAACTAAAATGATAGATCTGAGGATTGGTACATATGCAGTTGAAGAGGTGCACGAGTTTTGGATATTTGGAAGAGAGTTGAGATGGACCCTTTTAGAAGTTATAACACTCCATATAAATACACGTTGTCCAAGGCACCTTCCATTTTGGGCTGTGGGGAGTTTTATTCTGATGTGTAGGTATGGCCAAATCCCATACATATATTATGACCTCAACACTTGCAGGGTTACTCATGTAGGACCCGATGAAGGATCATTGCTCCCAAGTCATCGATTGCCTATGCCAGTAGACATCCAATGTACCAACATTGTAATGTCTAGAAAATTTTTCCCTCTAACTCCAAGCATGAAAGCATTCGACGATTTACTCCCTTTTCCTACAAATTGGGATGAGTCATTGGAGCGTTATGGCATGTAAACAATATGCAAAAAAAATTTCTTTTTGCATATTTTGTGAATTTTGATCATCTTTTTATATTATCTACATCCATGTAATCATTAGATATATATATAAAAAATTATATTGCACCAAATAATATCCATTGTGGATGTTATGTTTTCTTGTAGTGTATGTATTTTTTTGCGATCATCTTTACATTTCGTCATTTTATATTGTACTTCAATTGTACAAGTAACATGCAAAAAAATGTTTCCCTTGGTCTAGCACTTTTAAATTATACTTATGCCTGCAAAAAAAAAACCTGTGATTTATGAGTATTTGGAACTGAAGGCATATTTACATCAATCCATTTGCTAACTGATTCTCTTATTTTGTGTTATATAAATGGACATGGTCCCTGTGATTTGGAAATATCTGCCAATAGACATACTTGAAATGATCTTTCTTTGGTTGCCTTTATCTATGATTATCCGTTTGAAAATGGTTTGCAAAGGTTGGAATCGTATTGTGTCCAAAAACAATTTCATCTCACAATGGAAACACAATCAAACAAAAGAATATGGAGTTTTGGTTGGTTTTGGCTCTTCTGGTAGACAACGATTCATTCTCCATTACATTAGCCAAATAGGAAAATGTTCATCTCTTTCTATGCAAGTCCTAAACAACGACTACAAAATTGAATCCACATGTGGTTCAATTGTTGCAGTTTCATCCTCTAGTATCTTATATTGAAAAAGAAACTACTACATCGCCAATCCATTCACAAAGACTTGTACATATGAAGGGTCTCTTGGACTTGGTGATTGGGGTTTCTTTACATTGTTGAAAAATTTTGAGCAACAAAAATACCATTGAATAGCATTGAAACATATTTATGCAGAATTTCAAACAAAATATTTTATTTCCAGTAGTATTCATATGCAGTGGAGACAAACATGTCCTATCGATGGCGATGTTTTGCAGCCCAAAAATCCCATATTGTATAATGAAACAATGTTATGGGTGGATATTCATGTGGTTTCTAGAGATAATCATATATGTATATACAAGCTATGTTGGATAGATCTTGAGGATAACAAATGGGGGTTCCAGTTTATTCCACACTCAAATTCAACATTATCGATTAGCCCAACATGTTATCGCAATGAGCTTCTTTGTTTTATCAATGATGGGAGAACTACAGTGTGGTCTATAGAACCAACAAAAAATCAAAATGATTCAACAAATTATTCGATAAGAAATGGATGTTTAGAAGGTGGATTGCGATGGAGTATCATGTCTAATTTGACCTCGGGCATTAATGGCAAATGCAGTGGATATTTTCTTGTTGCAGCACTTGATAATTACTTTCTCATGTGCAAATACAACCGTCTTACTTTTGGTTTCTATGACTTCATCGACGCACATTCTAATTTTGTAAGCGAGGATAGAATGTTGGATCCTGCATTATCCAAACTTGAAAATCCAACACACCTAAGTGTTGTTGAGCTTGTAGACAACATATCCATCATTCTAAGTTGCCCAAACATGGATTCTATTGATGATGTGTTTTCAATGGGATAATATAAACATATATGGCATGTAACTTACATGTATGTTATGCAAGTTGACATGTTTGGATGGGTCTTAAGCATACTTATTCAAAATATTTCTTCCCAACCTACTTGACTGGATTTTTGGCAGTCAGTGCTACAAATTGGAATTTTACTTACCTGTACTTATGCAAATCGACATCTTCAATACTTCATTACCATGCTTATTGGATTTGTCTCTTCTGATGTTTGCCAATTTACATTCTCTATCAAATAGAAATTATTCATACATGCCAATTTTTATTTTCTTGGATACAAAACTTGATTACAATATTATTTAATATCTTGGCGATCTTCGTCAATACAAATATTATAAGCTAATATTTGAATAAAGTTCAAAACTCTTAGAAATATTAAAAGATAATCTTTGAATAAAGTTGAAAACTTTTACGTTTGTGTTTCTTTTTGCTATACCTGTAACATGACTTTGTACACTAATATGGTTTGACATAAACTAATTTTTTTATGTTCATGTAGATATGTCGTCAGAGAAAAATAATAATTGGAGCAATGAGAAGAACTTGATGGAAACATCGTGTCACGCAAAAAAAAAATCCTTGCGAAAACACTATAATAAAAAAGGAAGGCATTAATAGGAAACGTCATTTAATATACCAAGAGAATAGTGAGCAAATTGGCAAACAGATAAGAGAACGACATGGTCCTTCCTTTGCAAATGTCATTTATTCTCAGGGGGCACCCACTAAATTCTAGAGCATATCTGATATAATGAGGAGATCAAATTGCCGAAGTCAATTTATATCATCAACTCCAACATATAGAAACAACTGTAACAAAATGATGAATGAAGTTATTGAACCTTTCGTAGATCATACTTTGGGCAAAACTTTTTCTAATTATGGCATCGAGGTATAAGGATTACATGGCATTGTCTATATTTGAAAAAGTATTTATCTGTACAATATAGATATACTTACATACATGTTCAATGTTTAGATAACTACTCGCAACAATTTTCCAAATCAATCATTTGATGAGCGCGAGGAAGGTATGTATATAAATCGACCAGAAACAGTACAAAATGATAACACCAAAACAACTAAAAGAAGCAGTGTTATAAGAACAATTTCTCTTGGAACAAAAAAGGACACGATTTCCAAGTGTGCTATGAATGACTCACACAGCCATGCAAACAATGCATTGTTAACGAATGAAGATCAAGGGTTTTGAAATCAACTCGAAACTGGTTTGCAAATGTCCAGTCCAGCAAGAACTATTTCTATTGGAACAACCAAGGTATTGTCTCACCTATCCATGAAAACAACCATGCATTTGACCTTGATCAAAATAAGGTAGTATTAGATACAATACTATTTCATCTTCATGTTCAATAATTCAATCAAAAATCGTTTTGAAATTCTAGGATAGTAGCATCCATGGACATAATTGTCGAAACGACATGACATCGATCAATGTCATTCCGTCTTCTGGTGACGATGACTCTCTACAAAATGTCGGTCAAAATTATGTTGTGTGTAGCGAACCGAAGAACATGGACCTCAATCCGAAAAACAATTCTACAGCAATGAATGATCAAGCAATGATTCAAAACCATATCATGATCAGTAGACCAAGTGGAGATGCAGAAAGGAATATTTTTCTTGGAACATCGAAGGTCTTACTCAGCCTATTCATACACAACTTCCATATTTAGTTCTTACCAGAATATTTGACATAATATTTAACAATGAAATTTTCACTTTTCAGGATAATAGCATCAAGGCTCATCGAGGACACAACATTCAAACCCCAACTCATCTGAACAATATGATGGCAACCAACCTTCATTATAATTTTCATGATGAAAGCAACTTGGGTCAGGTTTCAGGCGATGGTACTCGACGAAGGCAAGTCAGGAATCTACATCGTCGCAACAACAGAGGAGAGAGATGTCGACATGTCTCGCCTCACTTTTCATTGAATGGTAACGTCCATGCTCAACATCCAAGTTTAAATATACATACATCAAGAAACATGGTTGAACTTTTCCAACAAATGTCCTCTTTCCATCGAGCATTTCGTGCCAAAATTGATAAATTGTCAATTGTGCAAATGTGTAATGTTTGTTGTGAATCATACCCTGGAATGAATGTTTTCAGATGAGATGAAGGACCTATTTGTGTGAGATGTAGGCAAGCGCATGGTATCCATTTTTTTTCTTGAGATAACAACATGAATCTTGGCAAACAACCTCCTGTTTTATCAATTTTGACACAGGTTGAAGAAATGTTAATCGCATGAGTGAATCCAATACTACAGGTCACACATGCACGTGGAGGTCAATATAAATACAGTGGCCATACAATTAGCTTCCCACAGGATATTGTTTCATTTGCTAAGACTCTTCCTCGTCAAATTGAAGACCTAGACATATTAATTGTCAGGAGAGAAGGGCCTCCATCCAAGCACTATGATTGCATTGTTAGTAGGTCGCGAGTAATGGATGCATTGCATTACAAAATATAGATGGACAAATATTACCGAGATGTTGAAGTTGATCCAGAATCAGTCATATGTCTCCTAGACCAGCCAACAGATGTCTCCTCTAAATTGCGTTATATCAACTCTGACATAGCTGACTCAGAAGAGATTGATGCAGACATTGATAGATTTAGAACTCATCGACTTGAAACTCATCCTTCATCCTTTACAGCTAGAATTCCAAATGCACAAAGAGAGATAGAGGATATACGAAACTTTGTTAACAAAGAATCTTCTTTGTCAGATTTAGATATGGAATGGCCAGAGATTGGTTTGTCTCCAATAAATGAATAAAACACAGAAGGTTTGTTTGACATGGCATTTCCAACATTGTTTCCCACGGGATCTGCTGATTGCTTGCAACCACATTTGAAGGATGTCCGCTTAAATGAGTATGGGTTGCACCTACTTAAATATTGTGATCAAAGGTTTGGAAAACATCCAAGGTTTTGGTATTTTGTATTGAACATGATAATGAGACATTGAAGCCAAGGAATAGCTATTGTATTCATGAAAAAAAACATTGAAGATGGCATACCTACCATAATTAAATATTTACATAAGGATCTCATTGAATTCCCTGACACCAAATTAGTTGAACGATTGATGCGTTTTGGTTCATGTCTTCAACAAACAAAGGCATACTAGAACATATGTCAAAGTGAGGTTACTGACATGATATCACAAATCGGTTTCCCAACTTTGTTTTTCACTCTGAGTGCAGCTGATACCAAGTGGCCAGACCTACATAAAGTTATGCCTAATTCTGCACTTGTATTTGCACAGAACCGAAATAGATGGAGAACCGATAATGTTATAAACTATCCACATATTGTTGCAAAGTATATGCATGAACGTTTCAGTATATTCCATAATGGAATCATTGTAAAATACCTTCATGCTAAAGAATACTAGTACAGGTATGTCGTTTCCTTATTCTATTTTTCAATCTAACATGTTAGATTATTACTTGAAATTTTGTTGCAAGCTAATATTATTGAGACATGATGAGTTTCATAGGAATGAATGGCAACATAGGGGATCAGCACATATCCATGGATTTCTATGGTTATAAGGTGCACTGGACATGGAACAACTGGATTGGACAGACACGATAAGAGTTGATGTAGCAAGATGATACTTTGACAACTATGTAACAACATGGAATCCTCGTGATGCTCACCATAGGAATATATCTATTCATCGAATTCTAGAGGATGATCCTTGCTTATTGGATAACAGTGAATTATTCAATACAAATCCCCTTGAAGACTATGAGCAACTAATGAATCGAGTGCAACGACACACAAGATGCAGTGTTCATTCATGTTTACGTAAAAAAGGTTCCTCCTACATGTGCCAATACAATGCACCATGGGAACTTCAAGACCAATCGAAAATATTTGTCAATGACAAAGGACAAAAAAAATACGAACCTGCTCGCAACGACGACAGGTTAAATGTCCATAACATTCCTCTTCTGTCAATATGGCATGCCAATGTTGATTTCCAGCCGGTTCTTTCATGTCATGCAGTTTTGAAATACATTGCAAAGTATGCTTCAAAATCAGAGAGAATATCAGAAAGCTATCAAGACATGTTGACAAGAATCTCCAATGTCATTGACTCTGACATTCCCTCTATATGTGCATATAAAAATTTTCTTGCTGAAACAATTGTGGAAAGAGATATAGGAGCATAGGAAACCTGTCATATGTTGTTAAAGCTTCCTCTTGTTATTTCTAGCTGTAGCTTTGTTTCGGTTAATGTTGGCAGAAAAATATTCAAAATATGTTCTTCCAACTCGGATAACAACAAATTCCCAACAGGGTCTGGGTTTCTAGAACACTACCAAAACAGACCTCCGTTTCTAGAGCACTTATCTTTGATTGAAATTGCACGATCATGGTCTTTTAGAGGTAGACGTCAGAGAGAACCATGGAAGCCAAGAGATACACCTGCAATAGTTCATGTATGGCCACTGTTCTGTGAAGTTCCTAACAACAATTTAGATTCCTTTGAGTCATTTTGCCTTAGTGAATTACTTCTCTATAAACTATTTAGAAACATTCAGATTAATATTGGAGTCAGTATATAAATTATTATTCATAACTGGAGGATCCTTAGATATCGAGCTTGGCATGTCAACAAGATACTTTTAGAACCAGATACCAATGAAGAAGATGACGATACACATGGGGATGAAGTGATTCATGAGAATGACATGGATGAGTGGGAGATGTTGTCACGTCTTGTTCCTCCCAATACTGTTCAAGTTTCAGACATTGATACTCCTGGTCGCAGAGACTTTGACTTGATCCATGCATGGAATAGCACTACAGGTTGGAATAGAAACTTGGAGGACCCAACAGATTTCATAAAAAATGTACGCTCAAGAGGATCCATACCAAATGTCTCACATTCTGGGTCGGCTTCTCCATCCTCTTTTTCTGATAAGCAACATCTTTGTTTTGAAACTATTATTGAACATTTCCATGAAGGACCTAAAGCAGACCCGCTGAAGAAGATAATTCAAGGAACTGCAGGGACAGGAAAGTATTACCTTATACATTGTCTTGGACATGAATTTTCAATGCATTCCATGAATGGAAAAATCCCTTTGCTATTGCTGGCATCTACAGGAATAGCTGCGTTCAACATACGAACCAAAATAATTCACTCGGCCCTTAGAATCCCTATTAAAGACTTGAAATATTTACAGGGTCAGTCACTTTCTGTATTGCAAGAGGAAATGCGATATGTTACACACATTTTAATTGATGAAATTAGTTTCATTAGGCCAAGGTTGTTCATACAAATTGATTCACGTCTTCAGGAGGCATTTCCTGAAAAAAGTTCAGTTCCTTTTGGTGGGAGATCAATGATTCTTGTTGGAGATCTTGGGTAGTCGCCTCCTGTCAAAGATAAACCATTGTATGTAGGAAACACGGCTGATAGGGTGTTATGGAAATATTTCAGAAAGGTTGTTACATTGGACACGATATTTCGTCAACAAGGCACATATCCAAATCAAGTCAAATTTAAGAGGTTGCTAACCAACATCAGAAATGCAAACCCAACAGTGGATGATTGGAATCTTTTAATGTCATGAATAGATGCAAATATGGATGGTACTGAAAGTAATACTTTCAGTTCAGAAATCCATTTGTTTCCTATGAACAGCTTGGTAAATGTACATAATCGATGCATGCTAAAGTCACTTGGAATTCCTATAGCACAATGCGTTGCTGAACATATAAAGAATAAAGATTTTTTTGATGCTGATGATGACCAACTTCAACAAGAAGTGACTTTATGTCCTGGTCAGCGAGTGATGTTGACGTGTAACTTGTGGGTGGAAGCAAGGTTGGTAAATGGAGCACTTGGGACAATTGAAAACATATTTTTCTCTGATGGATCCAAACCACCACAACTGCCAATGTATGCTACAGTCTCATTTGATGATTACATTGGTTTACCATGGGACATCAGATATCCCAAAATTGTTCCAATAACACCTTTTGCTAGAGGAAATTGCAAGCAAATCCCATTGGCTATGGCTTGGGCTCTTACCATACACAAATCGCAAGGTTTGACTTTACAAAGGGAAACCATTGATATCAATATCACAGAGAGGAAAGGTTTAACTTTCACAGCAATTTCAAGGGTAAAATCTATTGACGGTTTACAAATATCTCCACCGTTTACATTTGAAAGGTATTCAAAAATGACGAAAAGTGCATATGCTACAATCAGGAAAAAAGAAGAACAACAATTGGAATCCATTTCAGCTTAAAGAACACAACTATCAGGTTATTAGGTAACTTGATTGTTTATTGTATAGATATTTATATTAACATGTTTCGTTGTTATTATTTGAATTGGTAGGAAGAAATATAGATTGCAAGAGAACAAACCAATTTACAAACTAACATAGTTTAATCTCTATTTATTCATTGTCTTTTCATATAGTTGTCTAGAATAAGATTTGTTCCTATATGTTAACATACACTTTTTCAATATGTTCAATTATAGTTCAATTGACAAGCATTTGTTAAGTTGTAATACGACATAAAAACATAGTGGCAGCCATTATTTTTTTTACTAATTTATTTGGATTTTTGTTCTCCATATTCTTTTCTATGTGTTGAAAGAGTAAAGATATAGTTAGTTATCTATTTTTTTCCATAAGATCCTCGCAACTAAATGTAATTTTTTTTAATTTGGTTTTATCGATTAATTGTGAATGTACTGATGAAATGTGCCAGAAAAATAGTATTGAATGATAGATTACGAGATGGCATGCCAATGATTTTGACATATATAACCATGACCATGCATGTTACCATTTTATGCAACTTACGTTTTTGTTATATTGTATGATTTAATTGTTATTGATATCTTAGAGTTTTAGTGCTTATGCCACATTTCCTCCAATGTTGTTTATTGTATCATTTGGTTAACATTATGTTCGAATTCATAAAACCATATATGTTTTTATTTTCCAGATCTTTGCGTCAAATCCAAATAAAAAATGGATGTAAAAAAAATCAAACATCGTCCAACAATATGCATCAGACACCTCATAGATGAACCAAGGTTGAGGCGTCGATTTCAGATACATGTTCTACATCCTCGAAGAGGAAACCTTTCCAAACCAGAAATTCAAAAGGAGATAGGGAAGAAATTTGGCATTACCGGTACACAACAAATATTTATTTACGGTTTTCGTACTTATGGACAAAGATCTTCAGGTTTTGGGTTGGTATATGACAAGCTCAAGGATGCAATAAAATATGAGCCTAACCATAGATTGGTGAAGAACGGAATTCATGATCTTGGCAAGAAAACTTAAAAAAATACTGAAAAAAAAAGCAAAGAAAATTCGTGGTGTCATGCCAAGAAAAAAAAAAGATTGTTGAGCCACTGTCATCACCATCTACATAAAAAAAATAATGAGAGTCCCCTTTCTTTCTATTCGCATCATTGTATTTATTCAGTCTATCATTGCATACAGTTATCTAAATGTGTTGAAGATATTTTATAAGTTTGAATAATATTTTGAATTTTGATTTGTTCCTAAGTAATATGTTGTCAACCTATATCTTATTTATAAGTAGTTTAAATAGCTTTGTGTGCTGGTTCTAATAAATTATTTTTATGATTTGTTATGTTTCTGCTGCAATATGGTAATGTTGGTTGCTGGATTTTTTTTACATGATGCCATTAATTAAACTGTTTTGTAGTATTTGGGTTTATTTTTGTTTTGAATTTATTTTCGCATTCTGAAATTGATGAGGGGTTGTCTTGGATTCTCATGTTCATTGGTGCTTATGGTGTCTTTTGCCATTGGGTCATGGTTGTGTTCTACTGTGTCTGTGTTGAGCAAAGAAATGATTTTTATCATTTACTATGTTTCTGTTGGTAATAACTATGTATATTTAATTTTATTTATGACTAGCTTAAATAGTTTTGTGTGTTCATTCAAAGAAATTATTTTTATGATTTGTTATGTTTCTGTTGGAATATGGTAATGTTGTTTGCTCGATTTTTGTTACATGATGCCATTAATTAAATTGTTTTGTAGTAGTTGGGTTTATTTTTGAAATTCTATATTGATGTGCAAGAATGTTGAAATTCCATTCATATAATATGATTTGGAAACTTGCATTGTTACTCATTTAGCAGTTGATGAAAGATCATCGGTTCCAAATCACCGTCTACCATTGCCAGCAAACAATCAATGCAGTAACATTATCATGTATAAGAATTTATTTCCCCTAAATTCAAGCATGTTTTTATTCAATGATCTTCTCCCACTCCCTCCGACATTATTTCAGTCCCTATAGGATTTTGGCATGGAATTCAATAGGTTTATTCTTTGTAAAAAAAACTATGTTTTAGTTTTTGCACTTTGTGCAAATTTTGGTGTTTTGGTTTCAAATAAAACATGTCTTCAGCCCATGAAGCTTTTTATAAAGGATATGGAAATTTGGAGTGGCTATGTTCGATTTTTTTGCTTCAAATCACTATTTTTATTTCTTTTGATTTAAAATAGACAGATTTATTTACTGTATAACATCAAAATTTATTGGCTATATCAAGAATTTAATGGAAACAATACTTTGCATCTTTTAAATAGTACAACTAATATTACATATCTTGACCTCACACACTAAAAGATTGCATTATCAACAAATGAATAAACAAAGCATTCGATTTCAACTCGGTATGATAAAAAACATTGCACATTAAAGAACACATTTTTTGCACTTGAAATAACAAAGATATTCCATAACCGACGATAAGGTAATTTATGATGACTTTCCGTACTAAGTTGACATAATGTCAAATGTTTTTCAATAATTGCATATATCAGTTGCTCAAATTACAATTTAAATAATCAATACAATATTTCACTTTCTCAAGTAACAATATAAATAATATATGTAATTGTTGCAATTAAATTCCTAGATTTCCTCATTTTAACAATCCATACATTCATTTACATCATATTCATGGATGCATTGCTTACTATTATATTGAAATTGTTACTTTTTGTATTCGTTTAAATTTTTTATTTTTTCATAAAGATCACAAATCATAAAATATATGGAACTGAAACTGCTTAGAAAATAATTTAGTTTCACATTAAATAAACATCAATTAAACAACTGTTGCAGTATTCTAGTCTACGAAAACATCTCAGTACAAACATTGCAGATTATATAACAATTATTCCCACTTGAAATAACAAAGATATTCCATATTTGCTCCACAATTGACATTCACGCCTTGTTCAAATGAAAACAACATAACTAACAATCTTGTAATTTATGATGACTTTCTATATACCGCATGTCACAAGACACCATAAGCAGCAATGAACATCAGAATCCAAGATAGCCCTTCATCGATTTCAGAATGCAATAAGAAATTCAAAATAAAACTAAACCCAACTACTACAAAACAATTTAATTAATGGCATCATGTAACAAAAATCCAGTAACCATCATGACCATACAACAATGTCACAATTCAACTTGATGCTCACTCACTATGATGATCCACCATAGCACTTCATACATTAAACATATAATTGTCTTATGAAATTACTTTTAATGTTGTAATGCAATGAAAAACATTAATTAACATAACCATAATACAATATATTCATACAGAAACAACGCAATCGGACATAACCCTTCATTTATGTCAAAATAGAGTTAACACCTGAAAATTTCACTACACCTAATCATTGTGCAACATTACAATGACTTACATATTGTCACATTACCACATTACTCAACATAGCCATAATGCAAAATGGCAATTATGTCGCATTGTGACATTTATCACATGTTATGTTACATTAGCGACATTCATCAAGGGTTGTGTCACATTGTGATATTCGTCAAGGGTTATGTCACATTGTAATAATGTCCAATATTTGACACATTAATTATGTCTGTTTGGATGTTGAGAAAATTTCTTTAAGAATTACCTTGATATATATATATATATAGTTGTTTCACAAAAGAAATGGTTGAAACCATCCACATTCTACATAGTAGT
>LPNX010487632.1:527101-598468 GCA_001517045.1 Pseudotsuga menziesii | reverse complement strand
AGAGAGAGAGAGAGAGAGAGAGAGACGTTTGACAAAAAAAATGGTTTAAAGCATCCACATTCTACATAGTAATGTAGAATGTATGTCACATTGTAATGCGTTTCAAGGTTTACATTTCACTCCGACGTTATCAAGGGTTATATCACATTAAAACGTTAAGCCATGGTTTATTATAGTGTTTGGTTGGTATATGTCAACACAACCATAGGGAAGACACATTAATAATGTCATAGTGGACGTTTAATAAGCATTATGTCGCATTGTGACGTTTAACATAGTTTATGTTACATATCAAAATGTTATGTCGCATTATGATGTTTATCAAGTTTTATGTTTCACTGCGACGTTATCAAGGGTTATATCACATTACGACATTAAACCATGGTTTGTTACAGTGTTTGGTTGGTATATGTCAACACAACCAAAGATGTGACACATTAATAATGTGAGAGTGGGTGTTTAATTAGCGTTTTGTCTCATTGTGACGTTTATCACAGTTATGTTACATTAGAGACATTAATCAAGGGTTTTGTCACATTGTGATATGTCTTACTAATTGTAATATTGCGACAAATTATTTAAATGATATGATGTAATTAATTACAAATCGATATTAAAATAAGTAATTGTGAAAGTATTAAATAATAAAGTATGCTTAACATATAAAATAAATAATATTGGATATAATTAACTTCGTGATATATTTTTCATATATATTATAGGGAAAAACATTGTATTAATAATATTTTACCTATATTATGTTTTATTTAAAGTTTTATATTAATTAAATAATGTGGTAATAAATAAATGATATTATTTATTACAATTAATTAAACAATATTATTTCTATCAATACTTTATGTATGTCAAAATAGAACATGAAAACCATTGCATATATAGCTAGACCCAACTATGAAAAAAACTTACAATCCAACATTACAATGAATTACATAATCTCACAAAACCGATTAGGGAATGATTTGATAATGCAAGATGACAATTAGACAGCTTTTGTACTATTAGAATCTAATGAAAACCTTTCACCAACATATTATTCTTTGATTAAAAATCCTAACGTTGCGATGTGACAAACCTTTCACCAACATATTATTCTTGGATTAAAAATCCTAACGTTGTGATGTGACATTTTCAAGGAAGATTATCATAATCATTTGTCAACCTTGGACGCCATATTTGAATGCTTGCATTCCCCAATGTCTTTGTCACATTATGAAATTAAACAAAGGGTATGTCACATTGTCACAATTTGGCTCACGATTTGATGTCAGATCTTCATATGTTCTGCGACACAATACATAATATAGATAAAAACATAATAATGAACATATCTTGACTTGGTACATCAATAATATGTTATGGAACGTTATGGCTAGGTTACTATGAATTTGTGATGATATACTTTATTACATTTGTTTATAACATGTGAATTAAATACCTTCTTGTTAATTAGCATATTCAATACTAGCAACAACCACATTAAATTAATTAATGTGTCTAAATAACCTCGTTATTTTATGTTTACTTTAATAAAATTTATAAATAACATACTATATTTCATTAGTTTCACATCAATATTTTGACCAATAACCATATTTTGAGCAACACAACCATATATTATCATAACCAATGTTGGAATATAATCCATCAGGATTATACGTTATTGTAAATATTAGGAATATGAAGAGACTCTCGGATGTGTGATCCCAAGAGTCATCTTAGATGTATAAATAAAGGCATTCTATGGAGAAATAATAAGATGAATTCGGGAGTTATTCCACCTGATAGTGGTATCATATCTCCATAACTCCTTCCTGCATACCTGCCATTCTGCCTGCCAGACCTCCATTCTGCCCTCTATTAATTCATTTCAGACTGCCTGCCCATTGTCAGTCTACATCTGTGCATTTCTCCTTTATCCTGGGTGCCAATAATTCTGTGCATTATGCTGCAATGAGTCTAATTTGAGATATGAGAAATACGTTGATACTGCATTTTGATAAATGTTGCAATTCGTTGCACGTTTTTTACTGTCCTTTTCCATAAAAATTGAAGTATTGCTTAGATGTTGTGATACCTAACCCTAATTTCTTGAGCTGAATGAGTCGCCCTCCTCCTCTTGCATATTGTTGTTGATGCTTTGCCTTTGTGGAGACGACACATTTGATGCATAAATATTGTTGCATCGTTGCCTTGGTGGAGAGATTGTTAGAGCTATGCTTCAGCTTGTGGTGTGTGGGAATTCTCCTTTGAAGTGTGAGAGCACTCTCTAGCTACTGCATAGTTTGTGGGAACTCTCCTCCTATGAAATGAGTGAAGGATTTCCCCATATATTTTTTGGAGACATCTATTGAATTGTCTGGTTATCCTCCAGTTCATAAAAATTGTGTGGATACCTGCCTTCTCTTTGTGTGGAGACCATCTCAACGTTCTTTGCCTGCATCTTAGCATTCTGTGCAAAGCATCCTTCCATTGTGGGCATTCTCTCAATTTGGAAGCTATGACCTGCGCATTGTCAAGCATGGATCCCTATCTTGTTTCCATTGTGGGAATTTTCAAGTGTCGAAACCACTCTCAATTTGCATGGAGACAATGATCTACAATTGATTGTGAAGTTGCTGTGACCTACCAAGAAAATTGCTGAGAGTTGCGAACTCATGGAAGACTATGCTTGAGCCTATGTGTACCAACTGAATTTGGACGTGAGCGATTTGCAAAAGGCTGAGAGAGCCTGTTGAAAGAATCACGCTAGTGGAGGTAAAACCCTTTTACAATTTTTGTTGCAATTGTTTGTGACTGTTGGGAACTACAGAAACCCTAATTTCTACCCTAGAACTTTGCGTGGAGTTTAATTGGTAAGCCGTTCAGTGCAGAAGCCGTGTGTTTTCTCTGGAATATTTCACATGTTGTATGTGAGTTTTGGTTTTGTATGAAGGATTGTTTTGAGAGCCGCTATGGAATACTGAGTGTTGCGCCCAGCCAAGAGGATATCTTAGTATTTAAAACTGAGAATCTCTTGAAGACGGAAGCTATTGAAGATTCCTTGCTACTTTGTTGTTGCAAAGTTGTTGAATAATGATAGAAGGATGAAGACTCATGTTTTTTTCATTTTCCTGAAGAGTGAAAGTATTGTTGCTATGAATCCTTTGAATCCCGGTGACTGAAGACCGTAGGTGAAGATTCACACCCTTGAGTGGAGGTAAAATATTGTTGATGAAATATTTTGTGACCATTGGGTTGCACAAACCCTAACTTCTGTCCAAACTTATATGCATGAAGTTTGTCTACAAATATTTTTCATATGCATAATATGGATATTGTATGAGCCCGAGAGTATTAATTGTGACCATACCTGTCATATAAAAAGAGTGTTGCGATTTCTTTGCTATGCATTTGATGAGCTTGTGACTAATAGTTGATACGTTAGAGAAGAAGTGCATGTTGCACTTCTCTTTTCTGAACCGATTCTCTTCCTTGTGAACTGCTACAAAGTGAAACTGTGACTACATTGACAGAGAAGATTGTTGGTGTACGTCTGTATTTTGAAGAGCGTTACAGCATTGATAAGAAGGATGCATTCTAATCTCTTGTTGTAAAGCTTGAGGAAGGTGGCAGAGACTTAGACCTGCACCTTTACTCTTTCTTCTTTTTTTCCTATTATTTTAGTTGCAAGATTCAATCACAAAAGATGCAATCTATAGCATCTG
The DNA here is from genome assembly GCA_001517045.1 of Pseudotsuga menziesii. NCBI lineage: Eukaryota > Viridiplantae > Streptophyta > Pinopsida > Pinales > Pinaceae > Pseudotsuga > Pseudotsuga menziesii. Next base: position 594,743 of record LPNX010487632.1, on the reverse strand, counting down.
TAGTTGGTGCCACTCTCTCTGGCAAAGACACTTATCCAGAATGGTGGAGGAAGAAGACAGGCAGAGGAAGAAGAAACTTCAGAGGTAGAGGAGGCAGAAACAACTCCAAGAAAAGATCATATTTGAAGTGCAAGCGTTGTGGAAAGATTGGACACATAGTAGATTAGTGTTGGGATTTGTGGGACTCCATCAAAGACAGACATAACCAGAAGAAAGATGACAATAAGAACCAAGATGCTAGTAAATCTTCAGATTCTGCTCATTGTATTGTTGCACATTGTAATCTTGGTATTAATGAAATGACTTCACTTTCATCTTACATAGATTGTTGGCTACTTGATACTAGTGCAACATTACACATGACTTTTATAAAAGACTGTTTTGAAGAACTTAATGAAACAATAAATGGCATAGTTTACTTTGCAGATAAGTCAAGTCTTAAACCAAAGGGAATGGGCACCATTCGGCTAAAGATGCTTGGATTCGCTGATTTCTTCTTGAAGAATGTTCTTTATCTTCCAGAGTTGTGGAGAAGCCTGCTGTCCTTGGTGTAGATTCGACAGCAAGGCCATTCCATCCACATGTTTGATGGAATAGTAGAAATAAGAAATTCCTCTGACAACCAAGTCATCATGACTGGATACAAAGATGGGAAGCTGCTGAAGCTAAAGGGTTCATCTACAAGGGTTCAGAACTATGCCTACCTCTCTCAGCATGGAGAAGGTAATTTGTCATCAAGTTTATTGTGGCATGCAAGATTTGTTCATCTGAATTATAATAGTCTTCGTTTGTTGAGAAAGAATGGTGTATTTGGTTTTCCCACCATTCCCAAAGAGAAGAGAAAATGTGATGCATGTATATTAGGGAAACACAGTAAGATGCCATTCCATGAATCTAATTTCAGAGTAAGTAGGAAATTAGAATTAGTGCATTCTGATTTATGTGGCCTAATGCCAACTCCTTTTGCCAACGGGAATAAGTATTTTATAACCTTTGTTGATGACTACTCAAGAATGTGCTGGATTTATTCATTAAATACAAAATTAGAAGCATTTCAAACATTCAAGGACTTTCATGCATTGATAGAAAAACAAGCACAATCTAAAATTGGTACACTTCGTACTGACAATGGGAAAGAATACACTTCAAATGCTTTTGAAGATTATCTTCACCAACATGGAATTGCACATCAGACTACAGTTCGCTACAATCCTCAACAAAACGGTGTAGCAGAAAGAATGAACAGAACCATAATGAATATGGTATGCTCAATGATGTTTTTTAAGAATGTAAAACTAATGTTTTGGGGTGATGCTGTGAAATGTGCAGTGTATTTGAGAAACAGAAGTCCCTCAAATGCTTTTGATAACAAGACTCCACATGAAATGTGGTTTGGTCACCTCCCTTCATTTAGGCATCTCAGAGTTTTTGGTTCCACCTATTATGCCTTGATTCCAAAGGAGCAAAGAAACAAGCTTGGTGCTCGAAGCAGAAAATGTATTTTCCTGGGGTACGAAGAAAACTCCAAGGCATACCGTCTATATGATGAGGTAAACAAGAAGTTCGTTATTTCTAGAGATGTCATTTTTCTTGAGACTAATAAAAATGACCAGTCCATTGAGAAACAGCTTGATCGTTTGGAAAAATATCCTCATCCAAAGAAATATTCTGAAAATGAATATGAAATTGCAAACCTTGAAGGGGGGATTCCTATTCTGGATCAACCTTTGGAATTTCCATATGAAGAACCAACTCCCCCGCATGAAGAAGTTCCTTCTACTTCACCTAAACAAGAGATTCAACTAGATGATGTGATTGAGAGACTTGAAAGACTCAACCTTGAAGGAAATGAAGCACCACCAACTGATCAACCAGGACCATCACAGAATATTCCTAAATGGGCGACAAAGACGCTTGAAAGTGTCCATCCAGATGAAGTTGGAAAGACGGGAACAAGAAGTTAAAAAAGACATGAAGATGGAGGAGAAGCAGATAATTCAGGTGATGACATGGATGTATCATTTGATTGTGAATTTAATTTATCTGCTAACTTTGAACCAACTTCCTTTGAAGAAGATTCTATTCGAGTTGAGTGGAAAGAAGCTATGCAGAATGAGTATGATGCACTCATGAAGAATGGAACTTGGAAGCTGGTTGACCCTGCAGTTGGAACCAAACCAATTGGCTGCAAGTGGGTGTACAAGAACAAATACAGATCAGATGGCTCACTTGACAAGCACAAAGAGAGGCTTGTAGCAAAAGGCTATGCACATAAGGAAGGAATTGACTATGAAGAAACATTTTCTCTTACAGCAAAATGGGCTACCATTCATACCTTACTCTCTTTAGCTGCTCAGAATGGGTAGAAAGTTCATTAGATGGATGTGAAGACTGCTTTCTTGAATGGAGACTTGAAAGAGAATGTCTTCATGTCTCAGCCAGAAGGCTTTGTTGTGAAAGGAAAAGAACAAAAGGTATGCAATCTTGTCAAATCCTTGTATGGCCTAAAACAAGCACCTCGCGCATGGTATGAAAAATTAACTGAGCATCTTTTGAAGTTAAATTTCGAACATTTTGATCTTGATGATGCGACACTGTTTATAAATAAAGTTGGAAGATCTGTTGTGTATCTTGTGGTGTACGTAGATGATATTTTGATGAGAGGGAACAATGAGATCTATATAGTATCCATAAAGAAAGATTTGAAAAAGATCTTTGAAATGACAGATATGGGACATCTCCATTATTACATAGGAATTGAAGTCACTCAACATCCTAAGTACATATTCCTATCTCAGAAAAAATATGTTGGAGAACTACTAGACAAATTTTGCATGACAGAATGCAACCCTATCTCTACTTCAATGGAACAGAAAATGAAGCTGACATCAAGCAAAGGAAAAGAATTTGAGGATGCGACCAAGTATCGACAACTTGTAGGAAGACTTATCTACCTTACAACAACTAGAACAGATATTTCTTATGTTGTTGGCATACTTTCTAGGTTCATGCATAAACCTTGTGAAGGACACTGGTCAGTTGCAAAAAGAGTTCTAAGATACTTGAAGGGGACTCAAGACGTTGGTCTCAAGTAATCTAAGGTGGATGAATTCAAACTTATTGGGTACTCAGATTCAAATTTTGATGGCGATAAGGAGATAGGAGTATCAACTACTGGATACACTATGAGTCTTGGATCAGCAGCTGTCTCATGGAGATCACGCAAACAGTTAGTTTCGGTAGATTCAACAACAGAAGCAGAATATGTGGCTGCAGCTGAAGCAACAAAATAAATAGTTTGGCTTAGGAATATACTTGAAGATTTACAAGAAAAACAAGAGAAATCCACTCCATTATTGATCGACAATACTTCTGCAATCAAGCTTGCTAAGAATCCTAGATTCCATGATCGAACCAAACACATCAACACATAGTATCATTTGATTCGACATCATGTAGAGGCCAAGACAGTCCATCTTCGACATTGTTCCACAAATGATCAAGTTGCAGACATCTTCACCAAAGCGCTTGGACGAGAAAAGTTTGAAAGATTCAGAAACATGCTCGGTCTTACTAACACCCCTTCGGATTAAGGGGGGGATTGTTGGAATATAATCCATCAGGATTATATGTTATTGCAAATATTAGGAATATGAAGAGACTCTCGTATGTGTGATCCCAAGAGTCATCTTAGATGTATAAATAAAGGCATTCTATGGAGAAATAATAAGATGAATTCGGGAGTTATTCCACCTGACAGTATGTAGTAAAGACACATAAACCATCATGAACATTACATCCCAACATAATCAGAACTATAATTGTTTCCAATGTGACGAATGATGTAATTTATCATAACCCTTTGTGAACCTCCTACATAGTATTTGAATGCTTGCATTCCCCAATGTATTTGTCACGTTGTGAAATTAATCAAAGGCTATGTAACATTGTCACACTTTGCAAGGGTTTCATGTCACATGTTCGTATATTTTGTGACACAATACATACTATAGAGAAAAATGTTGGTTATGTCACATTGTGATGTTGATCATCTTCATTCTAATAATAATGAACATATGTTGACTTGGTACATCAATAATATGGTATGGAACATTATGGCTAGGTTACATTATGAATTTGTGATGATATCTGTTATTAGGTTAGTTTATAACATGTGAATAATAAATATTGGATATAATTAACTTCATGATATATTTTTCATATATACTATACAGAAAAACATTGTATTAATATTAATTTAAGTATATTATGTTTTATATTTTAAATAATATGGTAATAAATATATTAAATATTATTTATTATATATTATAATTAAAATAACAATATTATTTCTATTAATACTTTGTAGATATGTCTATGCGTGCACCTATTACTAGCAACAACCACATTAAATTAATAATGTGTCTGAATACGTCGATAGGCGTAAATTTAGACACATACTTTTTATATTATTGTTTTTCCCTATAGTATGTGCTTAAATTTACGCCTATCGGCGTATTCAGACACATTATTAATTTAATGTGGTTGTTGCTATTTTATTAGCAGTTGGAATAAAAGAGACGTGAGAACCAAAAGTAATCTCTAGCTCCACAGCATTACATGGGGCTTCAGTTTCACTAGTTTTGAGTTTACAGAGATCGTGGCAATAATCTATCTTTGTTTGATTATGAGTGCTGAAATATTCATGTTCCCGAGATGATAAAAACATTGAATATTTATCTACGTACTTCCCATCAAATTCACCATTCTTGCTGTCTTCTGTAACACATTTGTTATATCTCCCCAGCCGTCAAATTTGTTTCTCGAATCGATATGATTGCTAGCGAGTTCACATTCGCCATAATTTTGTTTATATTTTGCGAGTGAAACACCCTTGAATCTACCTCTGGCTTTCACTGATCTCAGAAAATTGCAGCCGGCCATAGCTTCCATAGGAAGGATATGAGGAGCCCAATTGCTATGCAGGATGCTCTCCGCCTGCAGATGTGTTTCCCAGTTTCTAGCAGTCCCCCTAGTAGACAAGTCCAAGTGATCCATATATCGGATTCACCATCCTGCTGCAAGATTTGTATAAAATAGACCTCAATATAGCTTCAGACACCACACAATAGCTTATTAAGTTGTCTTTCTCTTCTGTTAGCATTTAAAAGTTAATGAAAATTGATTTTATAAGCCAACATTGAAAGTTGTATATGATACCTTATAGAACAACATTGAATGCTAGGGCACTCATGTTGTGGTTGTGGTTGTGTTTGTTTTTATTTTAATGGCCATCAAAAAAATTATTACTTTTAATTAATAGCCGACAAAATCTACATCATAAGTAAATAGAAGTACATCATAAGTAAATAGAAGTAAATATTTATAACCAACATTTCTCAGTGCAATAAAACTTATTTGAGCAGGTTTAGGAAGAGTAGAGGCTCTCTTTTGAAAGAAGAAAGTTTTCAAGAAAAATAAAAAAAATGGCTTCCACATCTGGTGCACAAATACTCTACATACTCTGACTTTTACTGGAAAGAATTATGAATATTGGTCCCTGGCCATGAAGGATCTATTCACTGGTCAAGATATCTAGAAAATAGTTGAAAATGATTATGTACAACCAATAAATTACGAAGCACTCAATGCCCTCAATGATTATGTACAACCAATAAATTAGGAAGCACTGAATGCCCTCACATAAGTTCATAGGGATATTTGAAGGAATAAATAAATAAGGATGGAAAATCCATGTTTTACATACATCAAGCAATGCATGAAAGCATACTTTGAAGCAGCATAAAAAATAACCAAGGATACATGGGACACAGTACAAACTCCATATCAAGGTTTGAACAAGGTAAACACTGCTAAATTGCATACCCTTAGAAAATATTTTGAAACTCTATTAATGACAGAATACTTGATTTAATGGACCATGGAGAAGCCATAGATGAAAGAAAGGTTTTAATAAGGTTCTTAGGAGTCTTCCCCCAAAGTATGAATCTTTAAGAATGACTTTGAAATAAAACAAAGATCTATCCTGATTTACTCCTGATGAACTGCAAGTTTCTCTCATCAATCATTAACATAGAATAAACATTAGAGGAAATTTCAATTTAAAATGGGCCTTCCAAAAATAATACAAAGTACATGTCATCATGTATTAGCGAGTCAAAATGATTTGACATTTAAAAATGGAGCACCTCTTAAAAAAAAAATTAATATAAATTTGGGGATAGGTATCTTAAAAAAAACTACTTTTTTCTTCGTATTTTCAACATATCTCCCTATGGTTTTACTCAAAATTAGCTTGTTGGATGCCTAATTAAATTCCGCATCCAACGAGTACCCACTCGGCATACTTTTGACGGGCATACTTTTGACGGGCCCCTCTACCCCAAAAACAAGAAATACTTGAAAAAACGTGATGAGTCCATTATGGAGACCCTGAATATGGATGAGTCCATTTGGGAGGATCACCATCATAGATCCATGTTCCTCCGCAACACCAGTTTGTTCAGCCATTATTTTGCATCCTTGTTTCCTACTGATAATTTCAACGTACCCCAAAGTCCTATATTGTAACAAGATACAGATTCTAAAGGAAACCTTTGCAACATTACTCAGACGAATCCGATTGACATATCAGCCAAGCCTAATACTATCGAACATGTTCATGTTGGGAATAACTGCTCGGTAGATGAATCTAAAGCATATAAGGCACTTTTTAAAGAATTCCATGACATTTTTTCCTGGTCCTATGAAGAGATGTCGGGGATTGACCCATCCATTGTGGTCCATGAGATTAAAACCTATCCCACGGCTAAACCTGTTAGGAAAAAACTTAGGCAAGTCCATCCTAGGAAGGTCGCAGCTATTAAAGCTAAAAATGAGAAACTTTTTAAAGATGGATTTATTTATTCGGTACCCTAGATGGAATGGGGATCGAACATTGTCCCTGTAAATAAAAAATAGGGCACCATTAGAGTCTATATTGACTTTAGGGATTTAAATAAAGCTTGTCCCAAGGACAACTTTCCTACCCCACACATCGATCCGATTATTGACAACTGTGGTGGAAGTGTAATCTTCTCATTCATGGATGGCTTCTCTGGCTATAATCATATTGAGATATTACCCTCCGATTAGCCTAATACGGCATTCATTTTCCCATGGGGAACCTTTGCATATAAGAAGTTATCTTTTGGCTTGAAAAATGTTGGAGCCACGTTCCAGCATGTGATGTCCTATGCATTTCACAATATTAAATATATTATTGAACCATAACTTGAATACCTCCCTACTTATTCACAGCGCCAGGAGGACCACCCTGGTCATCTTATAGAGATATTCCTGAGATGCTGTCATTATAATATATGGATCAATCTGCAGAAATGTGTGTTTTGCATTGAGACAGGATGTCTTCTAGGTTTTGTGGTATCCAAATATGGCATCCAGATCAATCCATTGAAAATTGCCACCATTTTAGATCTACCAGTCCCAACTAATCTCCTTGAACTCCAAAGTTTGCAGGGGAAGGAAAACTTTCTCCGCCGTTTCATGTGCAATTTCGCAGAGAAAACATACAGTTATATGCATCTCCTCAAAAAGAACACTCCATTCTTCTGGGATGACTAGGTTCAACACACCTTTTATAATATTAAGCATGCCCTAACTCATTCATCCGTGATACACCCCACAGATTATTTAGACGACTTTCTCTTGTATATTTTTACCTTCGCTACTACCATCGCCATGGTTTTAGTGCAGGACAATCTCCACGTTTAGGAGCACATGATTTATTATGCCAGTAAGAATCTCATGGATTCCAAAACTCATTATTCATGTGTGGAAAAGTTAGCATTGGCCACGGTCATTGTTGTACAAAAGTTTCGTCACTACATTCTGCTCCGCACTACCACCATATTGGCATACCAGAACCCGATGTATTACATCCTGAATTGCCAGGTGCTCAACGGAAAGTACTCTCATTGGATAGTTATACTTTAGGAGTTTGATATGGAATTTTCCAAGGCTACATCAAAGAAATCCTTCGTATTTACTGAGCTTATGTGTGATCTTCCCTGTGCTTCGACGGAATATGAGCCTAGTGATTCATTTCCGGATGAATTCCTGTTACCGATTATCACTACTGATCCTTGGTATGGAGATTTTCTTATCTATCTCCAAACACAATGATTTCAGCCTTATTTATCTCGTGATGATCGCCGCTGTATCCATCACCACGGGAAATACTATCTCATCCTGAATGATATCTTGTATAGACGTGGGATTAACTCCATTCTCTGGTGATGCCTCACCCATAAGGAGGATGAACATGTCTTGAATAATTGCCACTCTAGAGCATGTGGTAGTAATTTATCTGCGATGGCTACAGCCCAAAAAATCCTTTGCGCTGGCTATTTCTGTCCTTCTGTCTTCAAAGGCTATCATGAGGCTGTGAAGAAATGCCCACCTTATCAACACTTTTATCCTAAAAAGCACACCCATCCTGCTCCGCTACACCTCGTCATTGTCATTGGCCCATTCGCTAAATGAGGGATTGACTTCATGAGTTGTAATCCTACCTCAACTGGGGGGCATGGTTACATCATCGTAATTGTTGATTATTTCACAAAATTGGATGAGGCCATGCCTACATACGCAAAGGATGGTAAGACTATCGCTCCCTTCTTATTCAATCATATCATAACTAGATTTGGAGTTCCGTAGTCCATCGTTACCGATCACAGATCCCATTTTCGTAATCAAATGATGGAGGAAATGAGTGCCAAGCTAGGTTTTTGCCATGAAAAATCTATGCCTTATTATCAACAAGCTAATGATTAGGTAGATGCCATTAACAAAGTTTTGAAAACTATGCTTTGTCGGATGGTTGGAGATCATAAATCCAACTGGCACCACATTCTTTTCTCCGCTCTTTGGGCTTATTAGAATTTTGTGAAAACAACCAGTGGTTTCATGCCATTCTAGCTTGTCTATGGACTCAAAGCCATCTTACTGATCCAATGTTAGATTCCATCTTCCCAACTTGCCATCGAACTTCTCCCAGACACTTCCGCAGAGGAAGAAATATTTTTGTACTTGAGTAAATTTGACGAGACTCAAAGAGATGCTACCTTGGCTAATGAGGCACATAAAAAATGTGTCAAGGCGTATTATGATAAATCTGTCCAACCTCATGTCTTTAATGAGGGTGACCTAGTCTTGACTTATGATCAGAGATATGACAAACTAGGGAAGGGTAAGTTTGAGTCCATGTGGTATGGACCTTTCGTTATTTCTAAGGTGTTATAGAAAGGAGCTTATGAGCTCATTGATTATGATGGAATCCCTTTGGGGCAACCTCACAATGGGTTGTACCTGAAAAGGTACTATGCCTAGGTCTTTCTTGGATAGTATCTTGTATATATGTATATTGATTGACTTTTAGTGTGCTTTTAGTATTTTCAAGATGGTTTTGAGTTAAGTGTCCACATCTATTTATACCATGTTTTGGTCATGTAGATGGCTTTCTATGGCTTCATTGATGGTGCTTGCTGCCACACCTTGAATCTTGCCTCGGCTGCTTCGGTCCTCTATTCCCCAGCTGAAGATTTGGTCAGTTCATGAGTAGTTTGTATAGGTCTCGCTACTAATAACATCGCTGAGTATGAAGCAGTCATTGGTCTTCTAACTGAAGCTGCCTCCCAGGATGTTCGTGATCTAGTATTCTTGATGGACTCACAACTCGTGGTTTTCCATTTAAACCATGTTTACACAATTAGAAACCCGGTGCCCCTCCACCTCATTCAGAGAGTACGTTTGCTAGAAAGATCATTTGAAACCATTGCTTATACGCATATCCCTAGGGACCATATTGTAGTTGCTGACTCATTAGCTAATTACATCCTAGATTGGCATATTGCCCATTCATGACGTTAAAATCAAACATGGTACATTGTAAATAAAAATTCAAAGACACATAAAACTCATATAAAATGCATTTCTCATTTGAAACATATAAACACCATGTAAAAGTATGTATATATATATATATATATATATATATACGAAAAAGTTTACAAAAAATAGGTCCCGAGACCTCATCTAAAGCACATAGGATTTCAGGAAAAATCATCATACAATATCTTGAAGCTGTCAGCTTTTAGTACATATCTCATACACTAGTGGTGCTCATGATAGCACATCACTGCTCGAGCTACCCTACGTAGCAGTCTACTGAATTGACCCTGTAATCCCACTGTGGATCTCTGATATCTCATCGGGAGGTCATCAATGTCAGCATCTGGGATATCCAAGGTCAACCTCTCTATGTTCACCTCCAGCTCCACGGTGATATCATCATCCTGTGGTACAAAGTGGGCTCCATCTCACCTATCCAATGGAGAAGCTCCTCCAGGTCATGCTGCTCCAACATCTGCATGAGAATATATAGTTCTTGTCACTGAACATAAAAAATATAAAACATTAAAAAACATAAGAACATTTCATCCATTTTAGGGTTTCTTTCTTCTTATCAATATTGCCCCACTAGCCGCCAGGTGGGAGTGGTAGGTCAGCATCTCCGGTGAAGTCCGTACCTACGTAAGCATAATCCTCAACCATGAGGATCTGATCCTAGCACCATCTGAAGAGCAGGTCACCAAACTTCACCCCTCCCCTACCTTCTCCTGTATGAGCCATGACTTGGACAACCTTAACATATGGGGGTCCCATGCTCTCAGAATCCGGAAGACCACCTGAGGTCTTATCTGTGGAACCCACTCAAAGAAGAAGCAGGCTAAAATGGAGAAAAATCCAAACTTCTTTAGCTCTCCCTACCGACACTTAGTCAACTGATCTTTGAATATTGGAAGCATGGATTCCACCCAGTTGAATACAATGGGTTCCATGACCTCTATGGTATACAGCATGTGTGCCCTAGAATCCTGGTGCACACCCTGACTCCCCGAAACCCTCTGCATTGTAAATAGGACAGTCCCTAGGGGCCTATCCATCACTGCTCTAATGGAGATCTTCTTCCCTGATGTGCTCATCCCTGGTACATAGTGCCAATCTATAAGCTCTCGAGTGGTCACATCCCCTCCATGGGAACCTGTCAGTGAGATGGGGGCACCCCATCTCAAGAGACTAGTCAAGAAGCAGATGTCCTCTACTTCTACTATAAGAATATGGGCCTCCACCTCAAAATACTGCTGCTCTGGATTCCACATCCAAAGTATGTGTTCCAGTAAATGCTCCTGTGACACCATGGTTGGGGTTCGAAAGAACTTCAGGAGCCCACAGTCCCGTAATGCAACAATACAACCCACATTTCTTTCTACAAAGGCATCATCATTGTCATGTGTTCTTTCTTTCCATATCACCATGTTTTTAGCAACCAAAACCTACCAAAAACAATAATGGCATGCATTAGAATCATTCCTAATCATTAAAAATCAAAAGAATGGCTTGTTATTACTCATTCTATTAGTTTAAAGTATCCACATCTGGCACCGCTTGTGCACTGTTGGAGACAGGTGGTGGCATCGCCTGTCAACTATGTTATTGGCATGGTTCTCAAGTGGTACCGCGTATCCTGTAAGGGGTATCCGTGGTGCCCGCTTTTAAGGTTTTAGGCCTTGCTATATGTGCCCAAAACCCCACCAAAACTCAAAACAAAATCTATGAAATGAAAGAATAGGGTGTTAGCTGTTACCTGCAACTGACGGTGCTAAAAACGGACAGTGGGAACTCCCGGTATCATCTGCAGAAGATTTGACTATGAAAATGCTCCAAGTGCTCTCCGCTATGGGTAAATAGTGAAATGATTTGGCTTTTTACTATTTACATGGCTTATATAGGCATTTTTGGATATGACATACTATAGTTTTGATATAAAATCATGTTTTAGTCAAATTTTATTTGTCGTAATCCCATAATGCTGGTTATAAATGCATTTAACACTTGTTTTTTAGTCGATTGTAGGATAAGAGAACCATAGTAAGAAGCTTTGAAAGTTTGTTTATGGGTTTTTCACACTTTCATAAAATAGAAAAGGTAGATGAGTGTTTATTATGACACTTTGATCATGCTCTTTAAAACCTAGCATCAAAGGTTCGAGTCCATTTCAGTTTCTTTTCAGGCTTGTAAAAAATTGACATTGTGTAAAGAAGTGTTATGGAGTCTTCTTTTCACCTTTTTTTCAGACTCCTTAAACATCAAAAGATCATCTAGTCCATTTTTTATTCTTTCTAGGCTCGTAAAAAATGACATTGTGTAAAGAAACCTCATGGAGTTCTCTTTAAACTCTTTTCATGCTCCCTAATTACGAAAAGATTGTTGAATGATCTTGTGTTCTTCACGCTCATTAAAGTATTTGAAGAGTCATCCGTCTGACGGTAGGTTATCATTTTTTTAGTTCGGATAGGACTATTTATGAAAAATGAACACTCCAACCAATCATGACTGCAAGAGTTCCCTAAGGTATGATTTTATACTTTTTCAGGCCTTAGGGACTAAATCATACGAAAAAGGACTCCTTTGGAGTCTTCTTCCGTATTCGTTCAGACTCTCTAAATATGAACGATGCTAAGTTTTGTTTCATTGGTGTTAACACCCAAAAATGGTTAACTACCTCATCTACCCCATTTCATGGCTCATTCGTCCATTTACCTACCATATTTCCCTGAAAATCCCACTAAAAGCCTCCAAAAGGCCATAAAACCATCTAAAAAGGCTCTAAAAGGCCTAAAATGCCTCCAAAAGGCCCAAAAACCCCTTTTTCCTCCAAAAATAACCAAAATTCCTCCAAAAATAGCAAAAATCCCCAAAAGGGAAGAAAAGGAATAAAAATAATGAGGAAAAAGGAGAAAAACCCTAAAAGGGCTAAAAACCCTAAACAAGCTGCCCTAAACCACATGGTTTCCAAAAACCATGGGCAAGCACTTCACCACTAAAAAACTATAAATAAGTGGTGAAGCCCCCTCATTTCATATCCACAGTCAATAGCATCCTTACTCTGCCAAAACATCTCATGAAACCTTAGCTTACCATCAAGCTACTTCCATCATTGAGACCCCTTTTTGGCCTATTTTTCCACCATCGGAGAAGGAGAAGGACCAGCTCGGAGCTCGGAGCCACCGACATCGGACCAGCGCAACGGACTCCACCAACCTCCACATTGGAGGTAATACAAAATACAAACATTTTTTACATCTTCTTGTCATTGTTACTTCCTGTCATTTACTTTTACTGTCTTAGCTTAGCTTTTACTTTCCAGTTTATTTTTAGTTTAATCGAACTGCTACTAAGGATTCCAGATTCCTTAGTAGGTGCTCATCAGCACAAGCTAGGGTGAAAACCCTAGCTACAATTGGACTCACTAAATTAAACATTGAGAGACCCTTTTTGGGAATGAACCCATCCTCTCTCAAGTTCGTAAAACATATGAGTCTGGACTTGTCTTGCGACAAGCTATATCGAGTGTTTGTTATCCTCTTTGAATTCGTAAAACCAAAAAGAGGCACTCATCGATCATGATGGGAGAAATGGGAAGATAATCATTTTGCAAATAATGGAAGTTGTTTGTCGTTATCTTTGAACATGGCACTTGTCTGCACATCATGTTAGCCAATTGGGTATTCAGCTAATCTCTGCAATGATCCCTTTCATGAGTCATGCCTCTCCTTTGAGTCTTTCAAAAGAATGCATTGTCCACTATCTTATTGTGTGTTTTTCCCGTCTAGTCATGCTACCAAGTCTTTTTTGTCATGCCACCTAATGTTCAAATGGGATTTTAAGAAGTTTTACCTCTGTAGTCTACACAGCCTTTGAGTCAGTCCTATGGTTACTACATTCACATCATTCTAGAACTATGTTTCGAGTTTCATGTTGTCGATGTGGGAGTCATCATGGCCCTCCTTCAACGAGAATTTTCTCGTTGACATCATCTCATCATCCGGGAAATAGTTTTAGAAACAATATTTAGTACCTTGAGATCTATATACCTTAATGATAGATTCTCTCACTCTCGACATAGGTTCACATCACTGACCTTTGATCGATAGAATCGACTGAGTGTTTGACATCAGGACATCTATTCACACTCAGTACATTGTACTAGAGTGCCTTAGGAATCATTGACATTAATGGTGATCTCCCTCGCACTTGTTAATGGTTCACATCATTGGTTGGTAATCAAGTGGTTTCTACTATGTTCGACTTCAGATCATTGTACTCACATGGATAGAATCATACTTTGTGGAAGACGAGACAAAGACCCTGGGTATTTGTTAAAAGCACTCAGTGCTTTTCCACATGTTGCGATGGAGTTTTGTATATCTAGCATGGATCAACATTTGTATGGTCGTGGCCATGCTCAAATTTGCATCTGTATGACATAGATCTATGTTGTATGGCTAGTAGCTATGTCTAAGTTTGATTCCTCTATCACATGGATCTACGATGTATTCAAGTATCCATGCTTGTTTATTCCTCTCATGGATCTGCCTTGTATTGGTCTGCAGCCATGAGTTTGGTTACTTTCATCTATGAGTCAACATACTGATGTACTACATATGCCTACTTGACAACATGCTCTGATCGAGCTGACATTTTCACCTTGTAGCGACTACGTGTTCCCTCAAATATCTCGTTTATCGTATCCCTCTAATACTCATGCTTTGGGGGGCATCATTTTATACCAAAATCCTATCATCATCATGTGATAAGACCTTTGACATACCTACTTTCCCTTAATCCCAGCATTTGGAGTGGAAACTCATGCCATTTGTTAATATTTTACAAAAATGCTCAGCACTACACTTTCCCCTTTGTCCAAGAGTAGTATCTTGTTCGCACCCCCTGTCACTTGTTTTCCACAAGCAATGCCATTGGTTATGGCCCTTAGTCCATAAGCATTTCTTACCAGAACTGCTCTGTCATTAAAGGAGAAACACGGTACTCTGGGTAAAAAGGGAAAAAGAGAAGTTTCTCGAGGCTTCTAGATGATGAGCCTCATGTCCTCTCTTATCCCTATCATTAAGGGTCAGTTGATCTCGAGATCCCTCATCCTAGAATCTTAGAGGCCACCTCATTTACTAATCTCTCAACCATCCCTATCCATTAAGCCTTATAAATACAAGCTCATGGCCATGGTTGAGGGGGAGAACTCTTATGGTATTGTTATGTTGCTGGATTGATCACTTGGCTTAAGCCATTGAAGAGCATAGAGAGAGCTAAAGTCATAGCTTATGGAGATGAAAGTGCTTAGTTTCATGGAGATTCATGTCAACACTAAGGCTTGGTTGTAAACTTATCCATTTTATATTAATGCAAGTTGATTTTCATCCCACATTATTGTTGTTGTTTGATTTTGCATGTATGTTGTTAGATTCCTTAGTCACTAACATGGATCAGTAGATTATATTCTGGAAGCTTTGATGTGTTTGCGTGTTTAAACTGATTGCAGGTACATAGGGTTACTATTGAAGAATTACATTTCAGGTATCTACGGTGTCTAGGGAGGGTCTTCAACCTCTGTCCTTCATTTGTTCTAGATCTGAACCATTCAGACCAGTGGAACACCTTACTGTCTGCAGGAGGTGAAATATTCCAGCTAACACACCTGAGGAGAAAGAGACAAGGATGTAGCATTACCTTGTGTCAACACTCTCTAGTTCTATAATCTTAAGTGAAAATACATGGTTGATTGATAATGGTGCATCCAAGCACATGTTATGGTACACCGACGCAATATCTTTCCTAATGAGAAATATTTCACATGAAAGGTAGAGTTGGGGGACAACTAAACATATTCGATCCAATGATTTGGATATACCTCCTTCCAGTTGTGTTCAGAAGATATATTACATATGGAGGATATTATCTATGTCCTAGTATTGAATAATAACCTACTTCCAGTTTAAGTTCTTGAAGATAACGAATTTCGATTGATCCGGGAGTATCTTCCATGATCGATCAGTAAAAACTTATTAAAACAACAAAATAAATCTTAAAATGTTAAAGAGATCGTCAACCACTTTTCATCAATGCTCATTTTGCACGAAAAGACCTTTGGATGCAGAAGTTACCAAGGTTTGAAATTACTAAAAAAGGTTGAAAATGAAAAAAATATGGGTATTTGGGAAAAAATGTTAATGTAATGGTTTATTAAAAATTTTGGAGGCCAAGGGACTCAAACTCCAGACCTCCCATACACCAACTCCTCCATGCAACTCTGCTAACTAGGGTTCCATTCATTTGGTTCTTAACTATAATGGTTAGAACTTGTATATAAAGTTAATGGTTTTTTTAGTTTGAAAAAGGGTTGGGCCAAGGGCATACCCCATGGTCCCATGGTCAACATAGAGACCATATATTTGCCATACTATATCATATCAAACCTTATTCCAAAACCATGTGACATATCATATTCCAACGTAGATTTCCAAACCATGAGTCAATACACCATATGTCTATCGAAAAAAATTATATATTTTCCATCGCTTACTAATACATGCCAACAAAACCATGTGATAGGGAGAGGTCCGTAGGATTTGAACCCATGACCTGCTCCATTATTTCATGTTCTTTAACCAATGTGCCAAGCCTACCGCTTATGAGGGGAGTTGGTATTTAGTATTTTTGAATCAAAATCTTATTTAAACCATGGCCTGAGCCACAAACAAAGGACAGGAGTGTGGCCCAGTTTGGCATAGATTTCAGTGTAGGTACAGGGAACATGGTTTAAGGCACCTTATAGCCATTAATGGGAACAAATCTCAAGGCATGAATCCGTACTTTTTTTGTCTTTTATGCAAATTGAGTTTCTCAATTTGTGTGCTAGAGGGTATCTCAAGCAAACATAGTCAAATTTATACTAATTTTTCTCAAAATTTTGAGACAGACACATTTGTTCAGTTTGTTTCTGAGTTTGGCTAACAAAAAATAGAGTTGTTTCCAAAACTCATGTATGTAATCCTTTTTAAGAATAATAAATATCATCCTACCCATCAGAAGTGGCCCAAAGACATAGCAAAGGAGGGGTGAACTCTACTATCATCTGATTTCTATATTTTCATGGTTTGCATACTGTTTATTTACTTCTGTGTGTATGTTTAAGCATTTAGAAATCATATTTTAATTTTTTTTAATGAGTTCAAAGCATACAAAATTTCACATGAAAACAATGGTTACAAATATCCTGTAATTTTCAGATCAAGTTTGGTATCATAGCTTAATAACCATTTCATTGTGAGTTTATGTTAACAAGATCCATGCTAAAGAGGGGTGAAGGTGTGCTTGAGGCATTTAATCCTGATATTGGACATGCACATCGAAGAGAGAATATGGTAGATGAAGAATATTGATAAAGAATATGAAAAGGCCTTCCACAAGGATTGTCATAAAATGGAAAACCTAGTAGAAAAATTGTTTGCAGATTATCAAGAGAGGTTGGAAAAGATGAAAACAAAGAAGGAGAAAACATAGAATAATGCTTTGGGAAAAGGAGGAGACCCTTCTGAGCTTTATTCTCCATATTATTCTTCCTCTTCTGAAAGCTCCAGTATTTCTTCATCAAAACCAAAGAAACAACCTAAGAAGGATAAGTTTGATTTACCTTATTTGAAACTTGATATTAAGTTTGTTTTTCCTACATATAATGATGAACTTAACCCAGAAAATCTAGATGAATTGATTAGGAAGATTGATGTCATTAGAGGAAATTTCAATTTAAAATGGGCCTTCCAAAAAATAATACAAATTCCATGTCATCATGTATTAGCCAATCAAAATTCTTTAAAATTCAGAAAGGGAGCACCGCTTAAATAATTTTCTAATATAAATTTGGGCATAAGTATCATAAAAAAAACTACTTTTTTTGTTTGTATTTTCAACATATCTCCCTATGTTTTTACTAAAATTTTGATCAGGAGAGCTTGTTGGATGCATAACTAAATTCTGCATCCAATGAGTACCCACTCGGCATACGTTTTATGGGCCCCGCTACCCAAAAACAAGAAATACCTGAAAAAATATGATGATGACATCGTCATCACATTTTTTCAGGTATTTCTTATTTTTGGGGTAGATGGGCCCATTAAAAGTATGCTGAGTGGGTACTTGTTGGATGTGGAATTTAATTCTGTATCCAACAATCTCCCCTGATCGAAATTTGAGAAAAAAACACAGGGAGATATGTTGAAAATACAAACAAAAAAGGTAGTTTTTTCTTTTCTTCCTCCAAAATCAATGAATATTATTTTATTACTTAACTATTATTTTCTTAATTTTCCTTAGGAGGCCCATTTTGAGTTGAAATTTCCTCTAATGGTATTTCAAGATTCAAAAGTTTGTAGATGATAAAGAAAATATCTAGTTGGCTGCTTTCCATCTTGGAGGCACCACACTCATCTTGTGGGAGAGTAAGACACAGGAATACATCCTTACAAAAGGTCAAATTATTTATTCATGGTATAAATTTACTACTGTGTTAACAAAATGATTTTATCCATTAGGATACATACCGCAATCCATGATGGATTGGAAAAACTTAAGCTAAGGTAAATGTCATAATGTACAACAATACACTCACAAATTCAGAAGGAGAGCCTTGATTTTGGGTATACCTCTTCACACTTAAGAAAATATTCTCACGTTTATTGAAGGATAACATAGTTATTTACATCATACAATATTTATGTTTATTCCTACTAACCTTGATGAGGTATGTGTGCAATATACGCACATTGAGTCCAAAGGGAAGAGTGTTCATGATTTTTATTCAGCTAAATCCAGACAGTCAAAAGAAGGAAAGGAAAAATGGAAAGGTAAGCATGTAGCTACAGTGAGGAAAAGTGATGAGAGGCCTACTTGCTCACATTGTCAAAAGAAAAGGCACGAAGAGGAAAAGTATTGGGTACTACATCCAGAATTGAAACTGGAGTGGTTTAAGGATTGGAAAGGGAATCAAAAGGCCATGGTTATCATTGAATACCTTGGATCAGAATTCGAGGATGAAACTAAGATAACAATTGTATGTGTGAAAGGTAAAGCTAAATTGTTGGTAATGATTCTAACATTGGCTCTTCGTGTGTGTCTACTTCTAAATATCATGTCATTTATAAGGTTAGAAAAATGAATGCATTGTTTCATATAAGGGTGATTATGAAAAAAACTAAGATCGACACACTAATGGATCCCAAGTTAATCTTATTTCAAAATAAGTATTTAAGTAGTTGGCATTAACAACAAAACCACACAAGAAACCTTATCCATTATGCTGGGTATGCAAAGATAAAATATTACAAGTAACAAAACTATGTGATCTAAAGTTTTCCATAACATCCAAGTTTTAGATGAAGTTGAATTTGATGTGGTTACACTAGATATATGTGGAACTGTGTTGGGTAGCCCATATTTATATTCAATCGAAAGGAAATATTTTATAGAGAACATAGTTAGTATCATTTGTTTAAGGAAGGACTTGGGTATATAGTACATTCAAATTCATTTAAAAATGACAGATCATTCGGCACTACACAACAATTAAAAAGGGTTGTTAATGCAAGTCAGAATTTGGCACTTATGTTTATGCAATGTAAGGAAGAAAAGAATCCTAAGCATGAAAATTAAGTGTCATTTCACTACAATGCACCTATTATGGTTGATAGTGTTCCTATGGTAAAAAATAAGCATGATGTCGGTACACTATCTTTCAAATGTTCAATTTTGATATTCATCTTTATACTGATCAACAGTTTATGGTTGGTTTCGACAAATTTGATTGAAAATTTTATTGAAAAGGGGATTAATGTACTTAACAATGTCTGTGCAGTGTTGATTGTTGTTATTCTATGTCATATGTAGAGGTTCCAAGAAGGATGGAAAAATGAATGGGACAAGTGAGACGAACATGTCCTCACTCAAATTCTGGATGACAATATGCTTTTGGTGGTCAAAAAGCTTCCTAGTGGGAAGGTTTGATCTAGGAGGATATTCCATGATCAATAAGTAAATAAGTCTTCAAAAACTGAAATAAATTTATAACAGTAAAGAGCTCGTCAACATATTTGCATCAATTCTCATTTCATGCAAAGCAACCTTCAGATGCAAAAGTTATCAAGGTTTGAGATTACGCCAAAAAGGTTCAAAAATGGAAAAAATATGGGTATTTGGGGAAAATGTTAATTTTTTGGTTTATTAAAATTTGTGGATGCCAAGGGATTCAAAACCTCACCCTCCCATACACCAATTCCTCCACACAAATCCAATAGCCAAGGTTCCATTCATTTCGTTCTTAACCCTAAGGGTTAGAACTTGTATATAAACTTAATGGTTCGTTTAGTTTGAAAAAGGGTGGGGCCATGGGAATAGCCCCTAGGCCCATGGTCAAGACCGAGACCATATATTTTCCAAACTATATCATGTGAAACCTTATGTTCAAACCATGTCACATATCATATTCCAACTTATATTTCCAAACAACACAAATCCACTAGCCAAGGTTCCATTCATTTGGTGATTAACCCTAAGGGTTAGAACTTGTATATAAACTTAATGGTTAGTTTAGTTTGAAAAAGGGTTGGGCCATGGGCATAGCCCCCAGGCCCATGGTCAAGACCAAGGCCATATATTTTCCAAACTATATCATGTGAAACCTTATGTTGGAACCATGTCACATATCATATGCCAACATATATTTCCAAACCATGTGTCAATACAACATATGTTTGTCAAACCATATTATATATTTTTCACCACTTGCTAAACATTACATGTAATATATGCCATGATATATATTGTTAATGCATGCCAACAAAACCATGTGATGAGGAGAGGTTCACAGGATTTGAAATTGTGACCTCCTCCCCTATTTCGAGTTCTTTAAGCAATGCACCAAACCTGCTGCTTATGGTGGGAGTTGGTATTTAATATTTTTAAATTAAAATCTTATTTAAACCATGACCCAAGCTATGGACATAGTACACATGAGAGCACTCGAGTTTGACAAATATTTCAATGCACGTACAAGGAATGATGTTTGAAGCAACATACAACCATTAATGGGCACATATCCCGGGGAAAGAATCCATACTATTTTGTATTTTATACAGATTGAGTTTCTTGATTTGTGTTCCAAAGGAGATTTCAGGAAAACATAGTCGACTTTATACTCATTTTTCTCATAATTTTGAGATGGACACAATGGTGTTGTTTGTTTCTAATTTTAACTAACATAAAACAGAGGTGTTTCCAGAACTCATGTATGTAAGCCTTGTGAGTACAAATAAATATTGTCATTCCAATTGGAAGTGGCCTAGAGATGTAGCTCAGGAGGGATGAACTCCATTATCATTTGCTGTCTATATTTTCATGGTTTGCATACTGTTTATTTTATTATGTGTGTATGTTTGAGCATTTAAAATTCATCTTTTAAATTTTGTTAAATGAGTTTAAAGCATACAAAGTTTCACATGCAAACAATGGCGACAAAGATCTTGTAATTTTCAGATCATTGGTTTATATTTATGGATAATCAAACATTATTGTGGAAAAAGAACAAAAGTATTGATATTGCCGCAATGATTGGAGCTCAAGAGGAAGGAATTTACAATGCACTTGGGAAGTACCTTTAGGTTATGGTACATCACACTATCATTCCATGTGATTTGTTGCACAAGAGGCTCGATCACCTCCACTATGAATAACTACTAGAATGATAGTGCATGGTTAAAGGTATGCCAATTTTTTATTTTGAGCATTATAGTGTATGTCAGGGTTGTGCACTTGGAAGAAATGTGAAAAAGAGTTTCTATAGTAGGCATACTATATCTAAATGGATTTTATATTTAGTGCATTCTGATGTATGTGGTCTGATGTCTTACCCTTCCATCAATGACTATCTTTATTATATATTGTTTATTGATGACTTCTCTAGAAATCCATGGATTTACTTCCTTTAGTCTAAGAGAGAAACATTCAGCAATTTTTAGGAATTTAAAGCCTTATTAGAGAATCATACATGTAGACACATCCATGTCTTGAGTTCTAACAATGGAGGTGAATTTGATTCCCATGTTTTAATGAGTTTTCTAGTGATGCAAGGATTTGTAAGTAGTTGACAGTTACATAAAACCCTCATCAAAATGGGGCTTCCAAGAGAAAGAATAGAATTGTGTGTGATGCTACAAAATCCATGTTACATGATTAGGATTTATCTGCCTCTTTATCAGAAGAAGCTACTACTACAACT
Organism: Pseudotsuga menziesii; assembly: GCA_001517045.1. Taxonomy (NCBI): domain Eukaryota; kingdom Viridiplantae; phylum Streptophyta; class Pinopsida; order Pinales; family Pinaceae; genus Pseudotsuga; species Pseudotsuga menziesii. The sequence goes on along the minus strand of LPNX010487632.1, from coordinate 572,476 downwards.
GTGTATATCTAGAATATAATTCTACATACCATTATGAATGAGAAAACACATGAAGATTTGTTCATTGCTGAGAATCCAGAATGAAATAAATCAAAAAGAGATTCCTTACAATACAGACATATAGGATCATGATACTCCTATGTCATAGGTCCCAAAGATTGATTCTCCCCATCCATATGTTCATAGGGATTATGTAGTAGAGCAATCATTGAATGATGAACCCATAGAGTTGGTTGATGAACACCCTTGAAAAATGAGTTATGGAGGGTGTTGAGATATATTAAATGATGCACAAAAGCATGGAGCACCAATGGGATTTTCTGGAGATCAAAAGAAACATGATAGGGATGTTGGGTATGTTTCACAAATGAGTCATATCAATGAATCAAATCCTTCATTCTTTGAAGAAGATGTAGAGTAGCAAGTGTGGAAAGATCCAATGACTTAGGAATATCAGTCTATATTGAAGAATGATGTTTGGTATATTGATGTCACTTTTGAGGGGAAGTACATTTTTACTTCTAGATGAATTTACAAGTTAAATCATGTTGCAGATAATAGTGTGGATAAGTATAAATATAGGTTTGTTTCTTGAGGTTTCTTTGAAAAATAAGGCATTGATTATGAGGAAACATTACCTCTTATGTCCAAGTATACCACAATTCAAGTTGTGATCTCACTTGGACCTGTATTAGGATGGAAACTTCACGATGTGAATGTGAATACATCCTTCCTCAATCTTGAGTTTGAGGAAGAAGTTTATATTGACCATCTTGAGGGATTTGTGATTCATGGGAATGATTCTAATGTGTATAATTTGAATAAATCCTCATATTGGATTAAGCAGGATCCCTGAGCTTGGTATGCCAGAATATACAACCATCTTCAAAGACTGGGTTTCTCAAAGAGTGAAGCTAATTCAAATTTGTACTTCAAAGTAGTGGAGAACCAACCATTGATATTTGTTATGTATTTTGATGATATAATCTTCATTGGAGAGGAAATATTGATTCCCGAGTGAAAGAGGGAGATAACATTAGAGTTCCAGATTAAAGATATAGCTCTAATGCACTACTTTCTAGGCCTTGATATTTGGAAGAGAAATAATGAGATATTTTTGTCTCAAGGGAGGTACATTATTGACATATTTTGTATGTTTTGAATGATGGATTTAATATCCATGAGTACTCTGATGGTTTCCATATTGAGGAAAATTCATGAGTCTAATACTCGATTGGATCTAGTGGACCCCACTTTGTATGTAAATATGATTGGAGAATTCATGTACTTAATACACTTAAGGCCATATGTTTGCTAGGAAGTTAGCATTCTGATTCAGTTTATGTATGATCTGGAGAACAAACATTGGGTTGCTATAAATCATGTGTTGAGGTAATTCCAAGGTACGATTGCTTGGAGTAAAGTATTCCTCCATTGGAGGGGTTTTGTACTTGGTTATACTCATTCTGATTGGGGTGTCAACATTGTGGACAATAATAGCACTTCAGGCTACTGTTATAGCTTGGTTTTTACCATGATTTATTGGTCTAACAAAATCCAAGGCTCAGTTGCCTAGAATACTACATAGGATGAGTACATTATTGCTAGTACTACCTAAAGAGAAGCAATGTGGATGAGAAAACTAGTTGTGGGAATTTTTAGTGAAAGAATTGAGCCTATAGTTATTAGGTGTGAAAACCATATTTGCATCAATATTTTTAAAAATCTGGTGTTTCACGATAAGTCAAAGAACATAGAAACAAAGTATCACTTCATTTGATATATGATCATGAATGGTACAACGAAACTTCAATATATAACTATAGATGAATAGATTTTGGATATGTTAACAAATATTTTGTTAGAGACGAAGTTCAAGTACTTCCAAGACAAGCTTAGTATGACATAGAATTCCTCCCTTGCTAAGAGGGAGTGTTGAATGTACATCATCAGGAATCATTCTATAGATTTGTGAGTAATATTAATTCCTCTATATCCTCATGTGTTTAGGTGGTGATGTTGTAATGTCTTGTGAGAAATATTAAGACTGCAGACTTGTAAAAAATATCAAGTCAAACTTGTTAGTAATATCAAGTCATGATTGTCATGTGGACCCCCAGTCATAGCATGTACCCTTGAGGCGGGCCTCTAGTTATAGAGGTGAAATTATTTGCATGTTGAATCATAAATATTATGTGATATATTAATAACCATGGTCACTGATTTCTATTAAGTCTCCTCTAGAGGTTAGCTACCTTTAGAGTGGATTACATTAGCCATGATTATATGGTTTGAGAGTAATATAATATGATCATAGCATGTGACAGTTATTCTCAATATAATGTGATATGATATAGATTAATGTTAACAAATATAGAACATCCAATAAGTATAAAGAGATAAGAAATAAAAGATAAAATATATAGATGTTACGAAGAGAAATTCCTATGGCTTGGGGTACCACAACAGACAACTTGACTCCAGAAATCAATCCCTTCCTATATGCAAGAGAAACCAAATATCTAACACTAAAGGATCTCGATTCATCCCTTATTCCGGACGGTTGATGTAGATCCCCATTGAGCTTTCCAACTTTAGCTTGAATTGATAAATTGCTTCCTCAAAATTCAATAAACAAGACAAGCATGCTATATATAATCGTTTCAAATATAATATATCATATATAATCAATAACATACAACCATTTGAAATCATCCATGGATCAAATATTCATTCAAATACACATTATTGGATAGCAAAAGATATTTCTATTAATATAAAACAGAGATTACAATAGAGACAACCCTTGTCGACACATCTGCGAATCAGAGAAACTGAGTCCCCCACTTGAGCCTCCACCACTTCAATCCTCCATCTCTCGATAGCAAGCTCACAAGAAAAAGGTCATATTGGGAAGAACACAAAAGTTCTCCAAGGGACAAAGGGATGCAGACTCAAGTATAAGCTCCGACAACAATGGACTATAGTTTTCTTGCTCTTCAATTCTTCATGCCTTCAATGTATCCAAAGGGTTCCTTATATAGATTTTCAATGGGGTAATGAAAGGTTGAATCTGAGCGATCTCAAGGCATATGGAAGGCGAGGAGACAAGTGATTCAGATCCACATCAAGGCATCCCTCATCATCCAACACGAGGTACTCAGCAAAGCTGTATAATGTGGAAGGACTCGATCATAAGATGCACGAACCGGTAACTGTATCGGGAATGGCCGACATGCAAAGTCAATATAACTAATGAATGGCTTAATTAGGTTTCAACTTCCTTCAAAAAAGAGCATAAAGGTGAATGGTGAATGAATGTAGGCAGCATGGACTTGATATGCAAAATTGGGACATCTCTGCAACACAAGAGGCATCAATAGAGGTTCCATAGAGACTGGAAGCTTAACCAGTCAATGGAGATAAAATCAGAGAAACGAGTATAGCTCCTAAAGTCAAACTATTAACCCAACCAATGGATGTGATATATAATGCTCTGTTTGAAGGCGAGATGACTTGACTGCTTCCAAAGATAACATCTTTTCTTGTCTTGCATTTTGGTTTTTAAAATTTTTTTTTGGAAATTTTCAAATATTTGGAAAGCTTGAAAAATAATAAAATCTCTTTATAGTTACAAACTAGGAGGAGACGAGTGTCAAATGGGAAAAAAAACTAGTTCCAAGCAGTAGAACATACCTATGCTCAATGCAAGGACACATGTGTAGGATAGCGACACTTGGTGGAAGGTCCCGTCCTGGTAAAAATAGGGAATCAAGCTACAAAGGATATATAAAATGGCTCTGTGTGGCTAGAGATGAGACAAGATCAGGCTATATGGCTGATACTCAAAGTCAAGCAAGACGCCACAAGTCACAATGAGGCAAGAAAAGCTCATGATAATGCAATTACAACTTGACATAAGGGAGTCCTCAGTAAATAATCCAACAAAAAGATCAAGAGGAGTATGAAGCTATTGCGAAATGTCATGGTGATACTATACAATGGACTCCCACACACTAAAGTACAAACGGTCAGCATGGGCACCAATGCAAACAAGGAGCTAACTAGGGTACCCATGTAAGGTCAAGCTCTACCATTCACATCATGTCACTTCTAAAACAACGAGAAGGTTTCATGACATGATAGAATGGGTTCGTACCTACGGTTATAATGGCATGGTCATAAGGTCATGCAAAATACAAATGGAGGTGAAATTTATCCTATATGCCAGTTTAAACATCATACCTGAACTCGGCACGAACGGGTCAAAACAATGGTCGAAACGATGCTCAAAACGGTCTCCTACATCATTATATTAGTAAAAAATGGTCCAAAAGAGTCAGAAATGATCCAATACTATAGAAAGGGGGTAAAAATTTTCAAAAATTTAAAAAATTTCTATAAATAGTAAAAAATTCAAAACATTATATAACATTTGAAATATTTACCCAATTGAGCTTAGAACTTCAAACGCGAATTCCAGGAGATCCGGCCGACAAAATCCAACACCGTTTTTTCTAGGTAACTTCCCATGCCCTGCTCTTTCATTTACATGTAAATTTTTCAATTTTCCATGGTCCAATTTGATTTCTAGGACACTCTAAATTATGTGTCATGGCCCACACAAAAATTGAGGATTTTTCCATATATAGGGCTGGCTATACGCAGAAAATGCCTCAAAGTCGCGTACATACAGGGATGTTTAGCAAACATTCGCATATGTGGCCATGTTCAAGTTTTTCTAAGATATGTAATGACCCAAACTTGAATTTAATGTGCAGGATAGTTCTAGAATGGAGGGAACGAGAGCATGGGGATGTAGAATAAGTAGTACGAGCTGATCTAATGGCACAACAAGCTCTTCGTGCACGTGGGATCTACAAGTTCTTGTGTCTTGGTGGCTTAAGGGCCAAACCAAGACTGCTGTAGATGCTAGTAGACTATTGAGATCCTAACTCAGAGTCTTTCCAGATTGACGAGATGTCCCTCACTATAGAGGTGGAGGACATATACTTCATTACAGGATTGTCCCGACGGGGGGAAGTGGTGAACCTACATTCTCGCGGGTTTGGAGGTGGCCTCACCATAGATGAGTATATAGCTATATACTATTATCCAGACATAGAAAAGGTCAGGATTCAGATCCCAACTAACTCAATACAGGTGCTAGGCCTAAAGGCCATACTACTAACACTCGGTAGGATAGCAGGGATAGCCTCACTCCACCAGGCCTCATGGCCCTTGATGTTCTATGAAGTGGAGTTCATGAGACCCATAGTTTACGATTGGAGTACTGTGTTGTTGAGCAACATGAAGTAACAACGCAATGACTGTAAGATGGGAAGGGTACAAAACTTTGGTTTTAGCAGTATACTGAGCATGTTATTCTTTGAGTGTGTTCCGGGATTGAACCCTAGAGTTGACGTTCCTCTTCACGTGGTTCAAGATCTGGCCCAACGATGTTGGGTAGATGCGATGCGCAGACTGGGTGTAGGTAGGGTGTCCAACCCCTATCCAGTTGATTTCTTTCCATGGTGGCAGCGACAAGTAGTTTCCATCGATGATTACCCCTATGTGGGGATAGATTTTCAGGGAGATCCTGACATGCCTATACCACCAGGATCAGCATACGATGACATTGGTAACGAATCCCAACCCCTCTTTTTAATTTTTGTGAATTATTTAATTTTTTTGTGTTTTTTGATATATATAGACTCAAAAAGACATGTTTTTGCATGACAACACATAGTGACATCCTGTCATATGTATGCAGATGTAGGACCACAGTGGCCTGACAGTTTTCCACATCATAGATGGAGGGGAAGAGGAGATGACATTATGGGTGAGGATGCGTAGCGGACGCTCCAAAGCATTCATACCAACTTCATGCAGCTGACACATAGGGTACCCATGGCGCAGGTCGAGGACCTACCTCAGGCCATGCAGCATCAGGTGGTGGGTGTGTCATGAGCATGGGTGTGGTTGTTTTGACAGCTATATAGAGCCATGGTGACATTCCATGATCATAACCCCCCTCCTCCTCCCCAGGCTTAGATACCTAGGAGTGATATATTTTGTACTACCATGTATTTATATTTTGGTGGCTCGAAAGCCCCATTTTTGTATTATGACACTTATGTATTATCACATTTTGGATGTTTAATGAATTTTTTTTATGATGATCGATTTATTTATTTACATCTGTAAAAATGTATGTTTGTGATGAGCATATTGTCTATGAAACAAATGCCAATCTAACACATAGTTAGCATATGAGTCAACAACTTGATTATAAATTCTTGAACATGTATGTATGTTATGTTGTCAAATTGCCATTCTAACAATCTGACACATAAGAATCTTTGTAATAATGTTGGATCCCTAACATGATACAATCCTTTAAGTTGTGACACTACTAATTGCGAATCAATACGTACCTCAAGAGAAAGGACACCATTTGAAATGGAATCCTGTAGAAGCTCTATAACGACACTATATTCAGCAACATTGTTTGAAGAGGGATGTAAGAATACACCTCTTGAAGACAATACCTGACCCGTAGGAGTATAAATCACCCAAGCAGTAGAGGCTAAGTGTTGAGTGTGATGGCTAGCACCATCCACGAATCCTATATAGATGGAAGACTCCATTGACATCTGCCATAAGAAACGAAAGCTAATCAACAAACCCAATCACCATAAGAAAAACCTAACTATGCAAAATATTGTACAATAATATAGAATAGTCAGCCCTGGCTAAGAATCATGCATAGTACTTTTTAAGATAGAGCCCATTTCTAGGCTCCACCAAGGTTGTCCCATCGTAATCTACTAACTCATATGCACCCTTCTCTAACACACGTTTAACAATGTAAGGACCATGCCACATGGGGTTAAATTTTCCTGCCCCCAAGGGTTCTTTAGCTTGATCCCACAAAAGGACCAAATCTCCTTCACTAAAATTCCTTGGACAGACAGATTTATCATACTGGACCTTAATGTGACACTTACTCACTTCTAGAGCCACCAAGGCATATCAACGTTGCTCATCAAGCTACTCTAGGTGGACCAAACATTCCTCCAATGGGGAAGTGTCTAGTAAGAGCTCTATGGCTAGCTTCAAAGAAGGGATTTCGCACTTAACTGGCAATATAGATTCCACTCCATGTACAAGCTGATATGGAGAAAAACCGGTGGAATTCTTAACCGCAGTCCTATAAGCCCACAAAGAAGGATATAACATGATATGCCAATTGGTCATGCTTTGTGCGATGGTTCATTGGAGAATGGACTTGACTAATTTGTTCACTGCTTCAACCTGTCCATTCACTTGAGGGTAATAAGAAGAAGAATGCTCCTACTTATACCCTAACTTTGAGTCCAACTCTTCCATCATCCGATTCTAAAGTGCCTAGCATGGTCAGTGATAAACTCTTTCAGAATATTCAACAGAGTAATGATTTGGTTGAATACAAAATGTGCGGCTGTCTCACCGTCGGATTTAATCGTGGCCATAGCCTCAGCCCATTTCGTGAAGTATTCAACAACCATGCTAATATGATGATGCCCCCCAGCTGAGGCTGGGTTGCAATCCATGAAATCAAGGCCCCACTTAGTGAAGGGACCTGCGGTTATAATTGGATGTAACGGGGAAGGATGTGAGCGCATATTGTGTGCAAACACCTGCCAAGGGTGGCACTTATTGACCACATTAACACAATCTTTAAAGATTGACAAAGAGAAATAACCCACTGTCAAAAATTTTTGGGTTGTAGAAAGCCCAGATAAATGACCACCACACGCCCCTCCATGGTAATCATTCAGCATAAGCTCAATCTCCTCATGAGTTAAACAACGACGTAAAATGGAATCTACCCCACAACGGTATAATGTGTTATCCACTATGAGGTAATTCTTGGATACATGACGTAACCGTCATCATTCATCTCACGAAAGGTGAGTAGGGGCCTTCAATGTTTGTAAATATATGATAATATCCCCATACCATGGATCCAAAGTTGAGATCAGGAAAATGTGCTCATCCACAAACGTATCTTCACAAACTTCCTCCTCCTCCTCGCTTGGGAAATCAGATATAAGCTCTGCAAAAATCAACGATTTCTTCAATTTTGCCAAAACAAACTCGAGATCGAATTCTTGCAAGATGACAATCCACTTATTATATTTCCCCCCTATCATCCTTCTAGTGAGGATGAACTGAAATGGATTGACATGGGCTACCACCAAGGTCTGGTGAAGGAGAATATAGTGTCTCAATCTTTGAACCGCATGAACGGTAGCTAAGGCAAGTTTCTCCACATGGGAATAATGGATCTACGCATATATAAGGTTTCGGCTCAAATAATATATGACATGCTCCTGAAGCTCCTCATCCTCCTGAACCAAAACCATACCAATCGTCTCCATGGACACGGCCACATAAAGTAAAAAGTCACAGCTATAGTCGGGTGGACTAATCAACAGGGCCGATGCTAAGGCTCTCTTAAGTGCATCAAAGGACTCCTGGGTTCGCTCATCAAAGGACACATAAAGCCTCTAGTCAAATTGGTAAAGTTAACGACAAATATCTGCAAAAATTTGACATGCCTTGCAAACATTGAAGGTGTTTGATGTTTTTCGGGGGAGACAATTGAAGTATTGCCTCAACCTTCAAAGGGTCAACTCTTATACCCTCCTTGGAGACAATGAACCCTAATAAGCAACCAGAATTCACACAAAAGATGCATTTATGAGGATTTAACCTAACCAAGTAATGGCGGCACCTTTCGAACACTAATCTCAAATGGTAGGAATGACGCATCCTCTGATGAGAATGAGCAGCAAGGTCATCCAAAAAGACTTCAATAATCGATTTGAGATCATGGAAGATGAAGTTCATAGCCCACTGAAAAGTAGCTCTGGCGTTTTTAAGGCTGAAAGGCATCTTTCGATATGCAAAGGTACCCCAAGGACAAAATAAAGGTAGCCTTATGTTGGTCTTCGAGTTTGATCTATATTTGATTGTATCTGGAAAATCCATCCATGAAGGAAAATACCTCGCTTCCCACACACTCATCTAAAATTTGATCAATAAATGGTGTGGGAAAAATATCCTTAGGATAGGCACGATTCAAGTCACGTAAATCAGTGCATATACGGATCGTTCCTTATTTCTTATCAACTGAAATGGGATTTGAAACCCACTCCATTAAGGGAACGGGATAGATAAAACCGGCATTCAACATTTTTTCTATCTCAGCCTTAATCACAGGTGCTTTTCTCGGATTCACCACACACAAGCGTTGTTGAATAGGCTTAGCATTGGGATAAGTTTTAATTTCATGGTAAACAATGCGAGGGTCGATACCTGGCATTTCCTTGTATGACCAAGCAAATACATCATGAAAATCTTTGAACAGCTTAGTATGCTCTTGAATCTCAGCAACATTATGCCCCAATATAAACATTCTCAATCTTTCCAGGATTGCGAGAGATATTGATAGGAATGGTAGGAGATATATTCACCATGTTTCCATCAACCATCGGACCAGGAGAGCTTAATGGAACATTAGAGAAAATTTCAACTCAAAATGGGCCTTTTAACTTTTATTCAAATTCCATGTCATCATGTGTTAGCCAATGAAATTGCTTTAAATTTTAAATATCGTATAGGTCTTAAACACTTTTTTAATATAAATTTGGGGATAGGTATCATAAAAAAAAACTACTTTTTTTGTTTGTATTTTTGACATATCTCCCTGTGTTTTTACTCAAATTTCGATCGAGAGAGCTCGTCAGATGCAGAATTAAATTCCGCATCCAATGAGTACCCACTCGGCATACTTTTGATAGACCCTGCTACCCCCAAAACAAGAAATACTTGAAAAAATGGAATGATGACATCATCATTCCATTTTTTCAGGTATTTCTTGTTTTTGGGGTAGCGGGGTCCGTCAAAAGTATCCCGAGTGGGTACTCGTTGGATGTGAAATTTAATTTTGCATCCAATGAACTCTCCCGATCAAAATTTGAGTAAAAACACAGGGAGATATGTCAAAAATACAAACAAAAAGGTAATTTTTTCTTTTCTTCCTCCAAAATTAATAAATATTATTTTATTATTTTAACTATTATTTTATTAGTTCATTTTAGGAGGCCAATTTTGAGTTGAAATTTCCTCTAATGCCACAGGACTACCAATTCTCTCACTAAGAATCTCCCTAATGTCTTCGCACTCCAAATGGTCAACCTCGGGAATAAAGTAAGATCTATGATGCAACTCTTCCCAAGGTGGCTAAACCCCATACATAGCCTCAATAATAGCTTCATCTGATGGAAAAACACTATCAAGGAAATCATGTGCGTGAGAAGACTCAACTGCCCATGTAGGTAGCACATATGGGTACTCCTCCTCTGTCCATGAAGAGGAAGGACTAGGCTCTACAACACATTCAAGATTAGGTTGATATGCTATCATTGCTGCAGGCAATGGCACATCCATTCTGATAGGGTCACACGAAGGAATCAGTGTAGGAAGAATCCAAGGATCTTCCATATCAGTGGTGCGAAAATACACCAAATGCAATGATGATGAAGCCTCACCAGAACTAGACCCGATCATAATAATAGGTGCAGGAAAACTAAAGGATCCCATAAGTGATGTGTACATGCCAACACCGACACTCCTAGTTGCCGGCTGAGAGTTCTCGACAATCGGGACAGAAGCTCCTGAAGATGCGGTAACACATGGATTTTTGAATGACATTTGATAAATCATAACTATATTCCCATTAAATGGAAAGCATACAACTTGAAATAGAGAATAATCTATGACTTGCATACTATACATCCAATTCCTACCAAGTAATATATTGTAGTCAAGTGGTGCATCAACCACCGTGACCTCGATCGCAACGGTATTCCTTCCCAAACTGACCTTAAGAGAAGGAAGAAGGTCATGCGGCTGAAATGATATACCATCAAAAGAATTCAACATGGTAATGGATTTAGACAACTTGGGGGAACCCAAACCCTTCCAACCTGCCAAATACATCATGGAAGCAGCATCGCCTTCATCGATCATAGTGCATTTGACGGTCATGTTAAGACATTCTACATGAATCAAGAGAGACACATAGTAAGGAAAGTGAGGCTATAGTCCCATGGTTTCAAATTTGATGACATAGGAAGAGTGATCATCATTAACACCAATAGAAAAAAGCAAATCCTTCCTTTTCGAAGGACAACTCTGAATTACTTCGAGTGCAGACATCGCACAAGGAGTGTGGCCCAAATCCTTGACAACAGAATAGTTCTGGGAAGCTTGGGCATTATTATTGTGCCTCAAATGCTTAAATACTCCCTTAGGAATGCGAGGAGCAACTTCAGGTTTATTCGTAGGGTTTTCAATACGCAAAGGACTCCCGGGTGGAGCAGGTTCCTTTCCAAGGTCTGGTTGCGATGAACCATAGTCCTTCACACAAGTCACAACCTTAGTACCACACACCATATTGATGCAACCATGACCACTATTAGTTTTCGGTGGATCTTGATCCCCACCAGAATGATCATGGGTCCTTGAGTTCATGTTTTGATTATGAGGTAAAGGGTTGTTCAACATAGTTGGGCCCTGTACTATGAAGCTCGAGGCTTGTTCTATCCGAGGGCACAAGTGAGTGAGGTGGTAATCCTTATACAACTTGCAAGAAAACTTAACCTTACGTTTAGGCTGCTTGTCCCATCCAGCATTTTAGGCATTCTTGTCATTAGAAGTGGCATTTTCATTCCTATTCCCACCCTTACGATTGTTTTTACCTTTCTTCTTATTCCTTTTGGGTTGTTGGTTACCCTTCTGGTCCAAAGATTGCGCCAAAAGCACACTCGCCATTTGGGTGGGTTGAGATGGAGTCGTTGCTTGTCCCAAGGCAGATTGGTTGATAGACAATTGAATGACCTGTTTTACAACTAAATCCGTAGGTTTGGTACTTGTACAACCAACAATGCCATCAACATGTGGTCCAAATTTGATCTTAGGGTCAAAACTAGAAAGCAGAGCGTTAGGAATGATCTCATTTAACAAACCAGATTGAGCATAAATCAAATCCAATTCCTGCACCCTAAAAATTGCTTGTTCCTCGTTCTGAACTCCTGAAGTAGAAACATCTTTCGCTACATAATGTAGTAATTATTTAAGGAACAATTCAAGGAGAAAATCCAACAGTATGAAGGCTTTAATCAATCTCTTTCATCTACACCACTCTTGGATATGGTCTGAGATATGTGTGGCTTTGTCTTGCCAAAATGTCGACAAGAGTTCCGTACCAATGTCGTAACACACTGGTAGCTGGAATTGGTTGAGAAAATTCATAGCTAGGTCATCGAACAAAATGAATGCCCCCCTAGGTAACTCTATGTACCATTTCGCTGCAGGTCCTATCGAGTGCGTTGAATAGGCCAAGCCAGGTCATGAGAGACTAGATCATTCATTAGTCTCGACAAGTCAAGAAAATTTAACATTGCCAAGAGAGGGAGCCTAGGTTGAGCATGTCGATAAGCGGCTCTCTGATAATTTTGGTTCACATAGGACTGATTATCGTAAACACCGTGGCCATGGCCATAGTATCCTCCTCCTGTTTGACCTGTGTAGGGTGGCATGGAAGCACTATAATGTGGTGTACCTTGACTAGTTGGGGCTACAAAGCCATAATTCAAGGAGTAAGTGGGTTGATACCTGTACCCATAAGGTGAATAACTCTATGCATACTGCGGTCCATAATATGGTCCATAAGAAGTCCCATGAGATGTCCCATGAGAACCTCCATAAGTAGGAATATGACCTCCAGAAGTAGGAATATGACCTCCCGAGACAACAAGAGGTGCTTGACTCTTAGACACAACTATGTGAGTAGTAGCAGTATGCACATGAATCATAGCAACATTTCGGCCCTAAGGACCACGTGAATGAGGGGGAGGAATAGCATTCAAAGAGCTAGGAACCGAGGATGAAGGGACATGTGAAACTATGTAAGTGGTATTCCCTACCATCACTCATCTTGGTTCTGGTATCCGAATAGGACTGATAGCACTAGGTCTAGGACGAACATGTGATGTGACCTCCACTGCTAGGATGGAGGGTGCAATGTGACTCATGTTCCCAAACCTTTCCACATGGAAATGACTAGGAATGCCCCCAGGCATAGTGTTAGTTTCAAACTATGACTTAGCATGCTGAGCCAAATCATGTGTAGGAATACCAGACATATCATAACTAGTGCTCACAGGTTAATGATGAGTCTCGTCACCAGGAAACCAATATCAGTGACCTGTGAATGACGGATCATACCCATTGTGTGTAGGTATATCAGGCAAAGGATCATATGTAGGAGTAGGATCTTCTTCCCAAACCTCATGTGGTGGAGAAGGAAACTCAGGAATTTCATATTCATGATATCCCATCATGTGTGAATCAATGTGAGAAGTAGTCCACCTGTCCCGTACGTTTCTCTCTCCCAAAGGAGGAGGAGATGTAGAAGGTGGAAGTCTTGCTAAATGACGAGGTGCCACACCCAAATCCACGATGACTCAAAAAATGAAAAAGAATCTTCTAATTACGCAAACCCTAAGCAAGCTAGCGTGCACATAGCATACACCTATATAATCTAAATCTAATCACAAGCAAACAAGGGTAGGATATGTGAGCTCCCGAAAGAAGCAGGTATGTCTTACCTAGGAGATAATTGCATGTTGAACCATAAATATTATGTGATATATTAATAACCATGTTCACTAATTTCTATTAAGTCTCCTCTAGAGATTAGCTGCCTCTAGAGTGGATTACATTAGCGATGATTATATGGTTTGAGAGTAATATGACATGATCATAGCATGTGACAATTATTCTCAATATAATGTGATATGATATAGATTAATGTTAAAAAATATAGAACATCCAATAAATATAAAGAGATAAGAAATAAAAGATACAATACATAGAGAATTCAGCTTGCCTAAATATGACTAAGTGAACTAGAGTTTTTGAGATTTAGTTAAAGCCTCAATGTGTGCTTCAATTAATTAAAGAACTGACAATGATTATTCCAAAGTAAATCAATCAACTTGATTTAGTTAATAATACTTAACTAACTATTAAAAAAATATGGAATATGTTAAGTCATGAATTTGTTTTCTTCAGTCTTATATTTTGTTTGTGTTTTTTGAAGCTTGTTCATTTGCTTACTTCTAGGAAATTTTGGTTTAGAGTTCAATTTTGAGTTTATGCCATTAATTTTTCATTATATTTGTTTTCTTATGTCCTAAAGGGTTCTATAGGGTATATTTTGATTAACAGTTTCATCAATAGCACTAAGATCAAGGTTTAACCATATAAGCTTAAGTTAAAGTTGAATTAGTGATCAAGTAACACAAAATTTGATTTTTGAACTTTCTTGTAGCGCAAGGGTAAAAATAATGCACTGGCACGCTACAAGAAAGTCGTGGGTGCTTAATTTATCACTTTTCATGTCGATTTATTCAATGATTTCATTCCTGGGGTGGCTAATCACATCAATAAGTAGGTTTGATACGTGTCTCATCAGGATAATCATGCAAACAAGTGTTGGTTATGATGTGAGGGAGATCGTGGCAGTCAGAGGTAAATGCATGGTAAATCATGACAGACAGTGGAATCAGGCGAGATTGACGGGAAAGAGGTTCTCGAATTGAGCATTACGAAGCTGGTGGAGATGCTGGGGGGATACACATTGCTAAGAAATAAGAAATTGGCAGTTGAAGGAAACTAGGGTTTCACAGCATGACAGTTAGAGGTGAGCTGGAGATTCGAAGACACCTGGAGAGTTCAATTTGTCTTTAAGCTAGTCTAGGAATCGACTTTTAACCCCTACATCAAGCTTGGAATGAGGTACCTCGTGTGACCTTGGTCATGGCCTGTTAAATTGGGCCTTTTTCTATTAAGCCTTATAATGTCAAATTGTTAGAGGAAAACATAAATTCATGTATTCAACAAACTCCCAATGGTGAGATATCAGTCTAAAAGGTCTAAATGAGCATCATTTGATGTTAGTAAAGTTCAGCAACAACCCTGCTAAATATTTTTGGTGCTCTATTTAACCTAAACTATTCAAACTTGGCACAAAACATTCCTTGAATTGATTATAGAATAGACTGTATAAAATTGAGGACAAGCAGCCTGTGAGAATTCAAGGGAGAATTGACTGTCAAGACTATGAAAACTTGAAGAAAATAGGTTTTGAAGTCACTAACAGGGTCTGAAAACCACACAAAAGATGAAGAGGAGTGGGAAGACTAATAGGGCTGGGCCCACTGAGCTGAATTGGATAAACAAATTTCCAGGATGTGCTGAACTGTTTGAGAATGCTGAATGATTGAACTTCTTTAAAAATATTGATGGATATAATACTGAAGTTTCTCACAAATTTGCTTAGTCTAATAACAAGGATATAGTATCATTTGATCCTTTGAAGTTCAAATTGACTACAGATTTGGTGGCTGAAGCAACAAGGGTCAAGAATGAACGAGAACTTTGGTTCAAAAAGGTGCCATTTACTTTCAATGCTCAAAGGTATCTATTGCTTGGTATTGTTCCAGATTGGGGAAAGGGAGTGCCCATCAATAATTTTAGAGCTTAATGGATAGAGCCTATCAAGTTTCTACAAAGCTACATTACATGTGAAGGAAGGTATGCCTTCATTTTCAAGTATCATTTCAGGTTTCTTCAACACCTTAGTGGTGAATCTAGGATAAATCTGCCTTTCTTATTGCTAAAGAGCTTGCAGAAAATGTCCAGCAGGATCAAAGAACACCAAGACCACACTAGTCAGTCCATATTTCACCATGGTCTAATTAAACTTATTATTAACAGTGTTCTGCAGAAATAAGGAAAGACTTGGGAATACTTTCTGTTTTGGTCTGGGTTCCAAAATAGCTAAGAAGGATAGCCTACCAGAAAGCCACCTAATAAGGGACAAACCCTAATAAAAAAACTAAGACAAAAAGTGAAGGTTGAAGGTGAAGAATGTGTCAAAATAGAGGAGGTTGTAGAACCTTCAAAAGAAGAATCTGAATCCAAGAAGCATCCAGATGACAGTGAGAACCAAAATATGCATTTTATTCACAAGGAGACTCAACCTCTTCAGAATGAAGCACCAGTAGAAAAATTCGTTGATGAAGAGATTATACTAACAGAGAAGGTTTCAAAAGATGAAGAAAATACTAAAGTCCAACAACAAAGTCCAATTACAATCTTGCTTGAAGATGAGCCATACTTGTTGGAAGGGGATGAGTTGATTGTTAGTGATAAGACTAGGGTTGGCACACAAAAGGAGTTCTACAGTTAGGAGGGTAGGACAGCAATGCGAAAGAAAAAGAAGATCAAAGTTAAATAATTTACCTCTGTCATTCATCAAGGCAAAATTTTAAAAATAATAGGAGAGCTTGCTCCAGGCTGGAGACCCAAAAATAGACCCAAAAACAAATTGAGGCTAAACATGAAGAACTTATTAAACCCTAAGTTGAATACAGAAGGGATAACTATGGTTGATACTTCTTCCTCTGATGAAAATCTGGAGTCTAGCAAGGGTTACAACAAAAGGAAAAAATCATTGAAAATAGAAGAAGAATCTAGCCTCACTGAGACCAAATTATCTACTGTGCTTTTGGAAATACGAGATAAATTGTTGAAGGAACAACAAAAAGATGAAGCAGAGGTTTCCTATTCAGAAAACAAGCTGTTGATTGATGAAAATGCTCCTGCTGAAACTGATGATCAAGAAAACCCAAGGTTTCATGATACTTCCACAAAGATGCTGCCTAAGGATGAAGAAATCTTTAGAAAGCTTAACATTCCATGGCTTCCTAATGAACTGCAAAATACAACAGGAAGTAAGGCATTTGACTCAGAGAAAGGAAATCTACAGAGAACCATCAAGGAGTATAAACATCAAGTAGAGTATATGCAAGAGAAAAATGATGGTTTGATTATAGCTAATAGAAGACTCAGGGAAGACCTAAAAGAGGTGAATAATCACTACCAAGAACTAATTGTAGTTGCCAAAGAGGCCTTAAAAAGGAAACGAAGTACAGAGGTACAATTCGCAGGATTAAAATAGACTGTCAGAAACCTACAACAACAGAATGAAGAGCTTTCTAGAAGAATGACAGAGATGGAAGTAGAGCAGTAGAAATCTACGAGAAAGGCCCAAGCCTTACAGGGGATAGCTCTATTAGCAGAAGCTGCTAAAGATCTATGAGCATTGTTAGAAAATCAGTTACTTTTTATGTTTTGAAGAATATTTTATTTTTGTAATTACTATTTTTATAATACCCTACCGATGAGTAGGCTGAAAAGCAGTTAGGGTTTAGATTATAACTGAATTTTGAAAGATAGTATCTAGGAAGGTCACAAAGAGAACAAGGGGTTCGACTTTTGGTTGGCCAAAGGAGGCCTCCTGACTTGTTGATAAGCTAAGTACTTGACTCTCATGTGTATTTAATGAACTGATTATGAAATTTATGCTCCATTTTACCCTTCAGTCTGTTCTTTGGCTTCATTTCTAGCTTGTTTAGCTACAGAATTGATAATTTCATTGCTGGTTTATAGTTTTTATGCTTGTAGTGCTTGTCAGTTGTGGATGAACTTCAATGTTATGTTCTGTTGGATACATGGTTATTATATTAGGCATCTTAGTTCTTCTTTACTTGTGATTTAGTCCCTATTTGGGTTGGGATTGTATTCTCTCTTGTCACCAAACTTCACAACTAGAAAAACCTTTCAAAAACCCTAAGAACCTAGTTTTGTTTCATTGAATATTTGAGATTGTGTTGGCTTGTTTCTTTGTAGTCTGGAAACAATTTCTGGCACAAACATCTTTGGCACCGTTGCCAGGGAATGAAGTTGAAAACAGATTTTTCCTTGGGATACTTATCATTTCACTTTTTTTAAGAGGTGAACTTAAACCAGCACATCTTTAAGACTACTTTTTACCAGTTTGTCACAGTGGCTACTAGGGGAATTGGAACTAGAAACAGACCTATTTCACCATTGCAGCTGGGTGTTACAGATCCTGAACATATATTGAGGACAACAAGGAATATTAGAAGGTCTTAGTCATTACCATCCGTATGTGACCCTGACCAGTTGGATGGTTCATCACCTTCATCTGTGTTGAGAAAAGAAGAAGAAACTTCACCTTGGTTAAAGCCTATAATTCCTGACAGTAGCTTCCAAGTTTTCACTAATCCTCAATCTTTTAGAAAAGCTAAAACAGTCTGTCCTGGTAAGATACCTCTATTTCAGTTGAAAGTAGGTAAAAACCCCTTTCAGCCAAGTTCCAGCGAAACCTCTCCATCATCAAAGTCAGTCAGCCTTAAAATGACAGCCCAAAATCAGCCTATAGACATGATGGACCGAATGGTTGCAGCCAGATATGCACCATTGGTTTTGCCTCATCCTTTAAATGCACTACCTAGAGGTGACTATCAGAAATACTTGCCTAGGTTTAATGGAAAGGGTGAAACTACAGCTGAAGAACACTGGGAAGCTTTTCTTAGTTATGCTGATAACCAAAACATTGAAGCCAAGGATGTATGGATGAGAATGTTTGTGCAGAGCCTTGATGGAGATGTCAAGAAATGGTTCAGGGAGTTG
The DNA here is from genome assembly GCA_001517045.1 of Pseudotsuga menziesii. NCBI lineage: Eukaryota > Viridiplantae > Streptophyta > Pinopsida > Pinales > Pinaceae > Pseudotsuga > Pseudotsuga menziesii. Next base: position 553,795 of record LPNX010487632.1, on the reverse strand, counting down.
CCTACTAACTCTATCACTATCATTGAAGAGATTCATGATCTCTTCATGAGACAATGGGGTGACACCAAAGACCATACATACTACATAACTGAGTTTGGAGCCCTTAGGAGGAAAAAAGATGAAACTATTGCAGACTTTTCAAAGAGATTTAACAAAATGTACAGCAGAATTCCTGCAGAAATAAAGCCTTCAGAAACATCTGCAAAACTTACATATGCAAATTCTTTCGACCATGAATTTTCCTTACTAATAAGAGAAAGGAGACTTGTTTCTTTCCTGAATATGCAAGATGCAGCATTGGAGGTAGAATCTAACATATTGGCTTCCAATATATTGAAGAAGGAAACAGCTCAGCAAATCTATGCCAGGAAAGGAAAGAAGGAAGCAGCTCCAGGTGGTTTAGCTTCTCATTCTGCAGAAGGGAAAATTGATGAAATGACCAAGTTGGTGAGGATTTTGACCTCAAAATTGAACAAATTAGAACTAGAGAAAAATTCCAGCAAGCCTGTTCAAGAAGGTGAAAGAAACCCTAACAATCAAAACCAATTTAGAAGATAGTTTGCTCCACGTTTCATACCTAGAGAACAAAGGAATAATGATATTCAGCGAGAAAGGAGAGAAATTGAGGACAAAAGAGTACCACCACCTCTTCATAACAATGTTGCTGATGAAGAAGAGGTTGATGATGAAGTGATATTTGAAGATACAGATTAGGATATGAACCATTTTGGAGAAAGTTTGTTTCAGGGTTTTGTCACTGAGGAGGAGTTTCTAAATGCATAATGCTATGATGCTGATATGTTCGAAATAGAGGATGATTTAGGTCTGAAAATGACTGCCGTAACTGCTGTTGTCTGTCAAAATCAACTTAAGAAGACTGTGAATCTTAGGTCAGGCCCAAAACAGGTAGTACAAAGCCCAAAAAAAGAAGGTAGTTGTTCCTACTAAACAACAATCTAATCCTGTGTCAGAGAACATATTCCAGAAAAACAAAAGAAGAACATGGAGGTTGAAGAGGCAAACAGAATTGTGCAGAATTTCAGCTTGGAAAATGAATTAAGAAAGTTAAAGATTTTTGTGCCTTTAACTAAACTTTTGAAAAATACTTCCTATAAAGAGATAGTTCTCAAGATGATTAATTCAGTGAACAATCAACCTATTTCTAATATAGTGAATTTACAAGAAGAAAATCCTAGGATTTTCATTGGATTAGCCTTGGCTGAAAAAACTGAGAATGAAGCAAGTGCTTCACCTCCATTTTACATTACTCCGACAGTTCATAAACAAATGATACATAATTGTTTGTTAGATTTGGGAGCATCACACAATTTAATGCCAAAGGCTGTTATGGAGGCTTTAGGTCCGAGTATAACCAAACCCTATCATGATCTGCATGCATTTGATTCATGAGCTATGATGTGTTTAGGGGTAGTAAATGACATGGTTGTCAGTTTAGCTAAATTACCCATGAAGAGTGTAATCATGGATGTAGTGGTAGCTGATATTACACCTAAATTTGGGTTGCTTCTCTCTAGATATTGGGCAAATAAAGTTGGTGGGACCTTACAAATGGATTTATCATATGCTACTATTCTGGTGTTTGGAGGAGAAAACAGAAGGCTGTATAGAGAGCTTTAGTTTGACTATATTGTAACAGATGAAAAGAACCCTACTAACCATCCTCTGTATGCTGTTGATAAGGATCTGGGTACTTTCATGTTACATTTTAGTGATGATGACAATACTACTGTTTTGTTACAGGTTGAAAGGGAACGGCCAATAAAATGTAGCAGGGAACATGAGGATGAGCTTTGGTAATTATACTTTGATGGATCCTCTTGTAAAGAAGGTGTTGGAGTAAGGGTTCTTATTATATCCCCTGGAGGTGAAACAATAAAGCTGATGTATAAATTAGAGTTCATTACTACAAACAATACTACTGAATATGAAGCTTTGCTGTTAGGATTGAAGGCTGCAAAAGATTTGTGTATTCAGCAGATTTCTGCATTTGGAGACTCCGAATTAGTTGTTTAGCAGGTGAAGAACAACTATCAAGTAAAATAGGATTTGCTGAAAGTCTATCGAAATGAGGTATGGGACATGATTGAAAATTATTTTGTATCCTTTAACATTACCTATATTCCAAGAGATCATAATTAGACTGTAGATCCATTGGCCTTGGCTACTACACACTTTGGAATCCCCAAGACTACACAGTTGAGGTATCCCATTGAAGTTAGGTACAGACCATCTGTACCTGATAATGTAAAGTAGTGGAGAGTGTTTGAAGATAACATTGAAATTAAAAGGTTTTTATAGCTTACACATGAATTTTCTAATTCCCTGATTGATCAAGAGGAAGATGAAGGGGATGGAGAGGTGGAAGAGATTGCTGAAAATGAAATAGCAAGACATAAAATAATTGAATTAAATAGTAGTTTCATCCCAAAAGGTTTGGTACCTTTGGAAATGGTATTTTCAAAGGATGATACACTCTTAAAACCTGTTGTACAGTCCTCAAAAGAGAATGTGGAGGATTGTAACATTGGCTCTGCAGAACAACCTAGAATGGTAAAAATTTCTAAAGCACTTACAAATGAACAAAGAAACAGGTACATAAAATTGTTAAAGGAATATGTTGATGTTTTTGCATGGTCTTATGAGGAATTGAGAATGTATGACACTGGAATTATACAACATAAAGTCCCTTTAAAACCGAATGTTAAACCTTTTTGTCAGAAATTAAGGAGGATTAATCCAGCCTTGTTTCCTGTTATTGAAAAAGAAGTGAAGAAGTTATTGGATGCCAAGATCATAATGCCCCTCAGGTACTCTTCATGGGTGGCTAATCTAGTTCCTGTTAGGAAAAAGAATGGAGAAATCAGGTTGTGTGTTGACTTTAGAAATTTGAATAGATCCTCACTAAAGGATAATTATCCTCTGCCTAAAATTGAGCAAATATTGTAGAAAGTGGTCAGGGCATAGAGGATCTCAATGATTGATGGTTTCTTAGGGTACAATCAGATTTCTATGCATCCCGATGATAAGGAGAAGACAAATTTTACAACTCCTTGGGGGACTTTCATGTATGATAAGATGCCTTTTGGTATAATGAACACTGGAGCCACTTTTCGGAGGGCTATGGATATAGATTTTGTTGGAGAAAAGGATAAGTTTGTGGTAATCTACTTCGATGATATTACTATTTTTTCACAATCAGATGATGAACATCTAAAGCATTTGAAGCAAACTTTCTTGAAATGTAGGAAATTTGGCTTGTCCTTGAATCAAAAGAAGTCACACTTTGTTGTACAGGAAGGAAAATTACTAGGTCATTTAGTTTCTACTGATAGTATAAAGATTGACCCTTAAAGAGTGAAAGAAATATTGAAGATAAGTATACTAAGAAGTAAAAAGGATGTCCAATATTTCATTGGTAAAATCAACTTTCTGCGTTGGTTTATACCAAACTTTGCTGAGATCATCAAACAGATTACAGCCATGCTAAAAAATGATCAAGAAGTCAAGTGGACCACTGAAGCAAAGAATGCATTTGAAAAAATCAAAATAGCTCTTATTGAAGCCCCTGTATTAGTAAGTCCATATTTTACCAAAGAATTTCTAACATTTTCATTTGCATCAGAGGATACACTAGCAGCTGTTTTGTTGCAGAAGAATAAGGAGGGTCTGGAACAGCCTATTGCATTCTTCAGCAAAACTCTCAGAGATTCTGAATTGAAATACAGTATCTTAGAGAAGCAGGCCTATGCTTTGGTAAAAATTTAAAGTTTTTTAGAATCTATGTTTTGCATTCCAAAGTTATTTCATATGTGCCTAATGCTGCTGTAAAAGATGTTTTGACACAGCTTGATAGTGATGGGAAAAGAGGTAGGTGGATTGCTAAAATCATGGAGTATGATGTAGCTATCAGACCTACCAACCTAGTCAAGGGACAAGGTTTAGCCAAGCTGCTGGCTAAATCAAATTGCCAAGCTTTGGGATTATATGTGATGGCTGAAGAGCTAGCTCAAAAAGAAGATCAAGCAATGTTGGAAAAAGAAGAGATTATGGACTATTATTCAGCATCCACATGGTACACAAACATTGTGTATTTTCTGCTATATTTTCAATGTCCTGAGCATTTAGATAGGAAAGCTGCTAGATATTTGAAGCTAAAAACTACTAGGTATTGTTTAGTAGAAAAGCAGTTATTCTGGAAGGACCTAGGTGGTATTCTACTCAGATGCTTGGATAAATATGAAATTGAAGGAGTGATTTTTGAATCTCATGAGGGTGCTTGTGGAGTTCACAAGTACTGCAACAGACTTCTTTACCAAATGGGTAGAAGCTATCCCTACTAGGAATGCCATACACAAAGTGATTATGGAATTTATTGAAGAAAATATCCTTAGTAGGTTTGGCTGTCCTCAGAAAATAGTAACAGATAATGCAAAGGCTTTCAAGTCCAAGGAAATGGAAGCATTTTGTGAAAAGAATGGTATCTTACTGAAACATTCAACGCCTTACTATCCCCAAGGTAATGGTTTGGTTGAGTACTCAAATAAAAAAATCATTCAGAGTATCAAAAAGTTGCTTAAGCATAATAAGAGATCATGGGATTCTATACTGAAATATGCATTATGGGCTGATAGAATAACAGTCAAACAAGTAATTGGAACTTCTCCTTTCCAATTAGTGTATGGCACAGATGCAGTTTTTCCTGTTCAGTTGGGTATCCCAATGATGAAGTTTCTTCAAAATTGTTAGGAAGAACCAAATGATATGCAGCGAAGGATTTGTGAGATGATAGAGTTGCAGCAAAATAGGGAAAACGTGGAAGAAAGGGCACAATTATACAGATTGAAGATTAAAAGCAGATTTGACAAGAAAATCAAAGATAACACTTTCTCAATTGGTGATATGGTTCTGAGGTGGGATGCCATGAAAGAGCAGAAGGGGAAAAATGGTAAATTTGATAATCTCTGGTTTGGCCCTTTCCTAGTGTCTAAGATTTTGGAAAATAACACTTTTGTCTTGTAGTCTTTGGAAGGTGAGGAATTTTCAAGTCCAGTCAATGGATGATTCCTCAAGCATTACTATAGTTTTTAAGTGGAATTATACTTTTTCATTGTATATACCGGTGTGAGTAAAACACAATAAGGACTCCATAACCCAATGGAAATTTTGCAGACTAGTAGGTACTAGAAAAGAAGGAACTGGTCTACAGGTTCTTCAAGCCTCACAGGGAGGAATTCATCCTGCAGCTGGAGCCAAATGTTAAGTCATGAATTTTTTTTCTTCAGTCTTATAGTTTGTTTATGTTTTTTGAAGCTTGCTCATTTGCTTTCTTCTATTAAATTTTGGTTTAGAGATCAATTCTGAGTTTATGCCATTAAGTTTTCATTATTTTTTTTTTCTTATGTCCTTAAGGGTTCTATAGGGTATATTTTGATTAACAGTTTCATCAATAGCACTAAGATCAAGACTTAACCATATAATCCTAAGTAAAATTTGAATTAGTGATCAAATAACACAAAATTTGATTTTTGAACTTTTTTGTAGCGCAAGGGTAAAAATAATGCACTGGCGTGCTACAAGAAAGTCGTGGGTGCTCAATTTATCACTTTTCACGCTGATTTATTCAATGATTTCATTTATAGGGTGACTAATCACATCAATAAGCAGGCTTGATACGTGTCTCATTAGGATAATCATGCAAACAAGTGTTGGTTATGACGTGAGGTAGATCGTGGCAGTCAGAGGTAAATGCCTGGTAAATCATGACAGACAGTGGAATAAGGAAATATTGATGGGAAAGAGGTTCTCGAATTGAGCACTACGAAGCTGGTGGAGATGCTGGGGGGAGACACATTGCTAAGAAATCAAAAATTGGCAGTTGAAGGAAACTAGGGTTTCACAACGTGACAGTTAGAGGTGAGCTGGACAGTTGAAGATGGCTGGAGCATTCAATTCATCTTTAAGCCAAGCCAGGAATCAACTTTTAACACCTACATCAAGCTTGGAATGAGGTACCTCACGTGACCTTGGTCATGGCCTGTTAAATTGGGGTTTTTTCTATTAAGCCTTATAATGTCAAATCGTTAGAGGAAAAAATAAATTCATGTATTCAACAAACTCCCAATGGTAAGATATTAGTCTAAAAGGTCTAAATGAGCATCGTTTGATGTCAGTAAAGTTCAGCAACAACCCTGCTAAATATTTTTTGGTGCTCTGTTTAACCTAAACTATTCAAACTTGGCACAAAACATTCCCTAAATTGATAATAGAATAGAGTGTATAAAATCGAGGACAAGCAGCCTGTGAGAGTTCAAGGGAGAATTGACTATCAAGACTGTGAAAACTTGAAGAAAATAGGTTGTGAAGTCACTAACAGGGTCTAAGAACCACATAGAATATGAATAGGAGTGGGAAGACTAACAGGGCCGAGCCCACTGAGCTGAATTGGATAGACAAATTTCTAGGATGTGCTGAACTCTTTGAGAATGCTGGATGGTTGAACTTCTTTAAAAATATTGATGGATATAATACTGAAGTTTCTCACAAATTTGCTCAATATTATAACAAAGATATAGTATCATTTGATACTTTGAAGTTCAAATTGACTACAGATTTGGTGGCTGAAGCAACAGGGGTCAAGAATGAAGGAGAACTTTGGTTCAAAAAGGTACCATTTACTTTCAATGCCCAAAAGTATCTATTGCCTGGAATTGTTCCAGATTGGGGAAAGGGAGTGCCCATCAATAATTTCAAAGCTTAATGGATAGAGCCTATCAAGGTTCTACAAAGCTACATTACATGTGAAGGAAGGTATGCCTTCATCTTCAAGTATCATTTCAGGTTCCTTCAACACCTTAGTGGTGAATCAAGGATTAATATTCCTTTATTCTTGCTAAAGAGCTTGCAGAAAATGTCCAACAGGATCAAAGAACACCAAGACCACACTAGTCAGTCCATCTTTCACCATGGTCTAATTAAACTTATTATTAACAATGTTCTGAGGAAAGAAGGAAAGACTTGGGAATACTTTCTCTTTTGGTCTGGGTTCCAAAACAGCCAAGAAGGACAGTCTACCAAAAAGCCAACTGATAAGGGACAAACCCTAATCAGAAAACTAAGATAAAAAGTGAAGGTTGAAGGTGAAGAATGTGCCAAAATAGAGGAGGTTGCAGAACCTTCAAAAGAAGAATGTGAATCGAAGCAGCATCCAGATGACAGTGAGAACCAAAATCTGCAGTTTATTCACAAGGAGACTCATCCTGTTCAAAATGAAGCACCAGCAGAAAAATTCGTTGATGAAGAGATTATACTGATAGAGAAGGTTTCAAAAGATGAAGAAAATACTAAAGTCCAACAACAAAGTCCAATTACAATCTTGTCTGAAGATGAAGCATACTTGTTGGAAGGGGATGAGTTGACTGTCAGTGATAAGACTAGGGTTGGCACAAAAAAGGAGTTCTACAGTCAGGAGGATAGGACAGCAATACCAAAGAAAAAGAATATCAAAGTTAAAGAATTTTCCTCTGTCATTCATCAAGGAAAAAGTTTAAAAATGGTAGGAGAGCTTGCTCCAGGCTGGAGACCCAAAACTAGACCCAAAAACAAATTGAGGCTAAACATGAAGAAATTATTAAACCTTAAGTTGAATACAGAAGGGATAAATATGATTGATACTTCTTCCTCTGATGAAAATATGGAGTCTACCAAGGGTGAAATTAAAAGTAAAAAATCATTGAAAACAGAAGAAGAATCTAGCCTCACTGAGACCAAATTATCTGCCGTGTTTTTGGAAATACGAGGGAAATTGTTGAAGGAACAACAAAAAGATGAAGCAAACATTTCATGTTCAGAAAACAAGCTGTTGATTGATGAAAATGCTCCTGCTAAAACTGATGATCAAGAAAATCCAAGGTTTCATGATACTTCTACAGAGCTGCTGCCTGAGGATGAGGAAATCTTTAGAAAACTTAACATTCCATGGCTTCCTAACGAACTGCAAAATACAACAGGAAGTAAGGCATTTGAATCAGAGAAAGAAAATCTATAGAGAACCATCAAGCAGTATAAACATCAAGTAGAATATATGAAAGAGACAAATGATGGTTTGATTATAGCTAATAGAAGACTCAGGGAAGACCTAAAAGAGGTGAATAATCACTACCAAGAACTAATTGCAGTTTCCAAAGAGGCCTTAAAAAGGAAAAGAAGTACAGAGGTACAATTTGCAGGATTAAAATAGACTGTCAGAAACCTACAACAACAGAATGAAGAGCTTACTAGAAGAATGACAGAGATGGAAGCAGAGCAGCAAAAATCTAGGAGAAAGGCCCAAGCCTTAGAGGGGATAGCTCTGTTAGCAGAAGATGCTAAAGATCTATGAGCATTGTTAGCAAAATCAGTTACTTGTTATGTTTTGAAGAATGTTTTATTTTTTTAACTACTATTTTAATAATACCCTATCACTGAATTTTGAAAGACAATATTTAGGAAGGTCACAAAGAGAACAAGGGGTTCGACATTTGGCTGGCTAGAGGAGGTCTCCTGACTTGTTGATAAGCTAAGTACTTGACTCTCATGTGTATTTAATGAACTGATTATGAAATATATGCTCCATTTTACCCTCCAGTCTATTCTTTGGGTTCATTTCTATCTTGTTTAGCTACACAATTGATAATTTCTTTGCTGGTTTATAGTTTTTATGCTTGTAGTGCTTGTCAGTTGTGGATGAACTTCAATGCTATGTTCTGTTGGATACATGGTTATTATATTAGGCATCTCAGTTCTAATTTACTTTTGATTTAGTCCCTATTTGGTTTATGAATGTATTCCCTCTTGTCACCAAACTTCACAACTAGAAAAACCTTTCAAAAACCCTAAAAACCTAGTTTTGTTTGATTGAATATTTGAGATTGTGTTGGCTTGTTTCTTTGTAGTCTGGAAACAATTTCTGGCACAAATAGAATAGTTAACTAAAGTGTTGATACTTTAGTTAAACTAAAAGAAGCACACTTTAGCTATAAAGTGTTTTACATGTTCACATGTGAGTTAAAACACCATGAAACTTGATTTAGACTGTTAACTAAATGATCGACATTCGATGAGATATTGAGGTCACTCCAATGTCAGTTAAGCACCAGTTAATATAAAATATGAAAGGCATGGTGCATATGTTATGCATGATGGAGATTCCAATGCACCAGAACTATTATTCATCTAGGAAATTCATTTTTTTGACACAATGAGTGCATTATTGGCATGCGACAATTCACTATAGTTTTCATGACAAGTTTTTTAGATTTTTATTAACGTGTTGGGGAACATGGAAAGTTCATTACAGTTGATAAAGTTGATCTCTATTCTCTATTGATGTGTATTCACTCTCATTGGGTAATCTTCTATTGTGTAAAAGTCATTCATTACAATCTGTCCACTATACTCTGAGGAATTGTTGGATTTTTCATCCTCATTATTTTGAGGGTTTTCCTAGGCTAGACCTTATGTTGCAGATGAATGATTTGTGTGATCGAATGATTCATTGATTCATGTGTTTAGTATTTCATCTATATAAGTTTTAAAGATCAAATATATTCATATTTGCTCAAACATTAACACGATGTTGTAATCAAACTCCATGAAGTGTAAGCATTCTTCCCACTTGGATGGCTTGTCCATCACATACATTCTTAACATTTCTTCTAGGATTTGATTCACCATCCCATTCTGACCATATGTTTAAGGATGATAGGTTTTAGTAAAATTCAATTAAGTCCTTAGTTCAGGAAACAAACCTTTGCAAAACATAGATGTGAATTTGGAATATCAATGTGAAAATATTTCCTAAGTGGGAAATCCATGAAATGTGAACACTTCTTTCATGAAGATACCTTCTATTTAACTTTCTTTGTCAGTTGACTTGTCTGGAATAAATTTGGCTACATTTTATAGCTTGTCCACCACAACCATGATTGAATCATGATTTCTTACTATTATTGGAAAACATGTTATAAAGTCCATGGGAATTACTCCCCACTTCCATTCTGGAATATACAAAAATTGAAACATCTCTGCTGGATCTTTGTGTGCTTTCTTAACTTGATAGCACTTCTAGCACCTAGCAATATAATCTTATATCTCCTTCTTCATCCTATGCCAAAAATATTGTTTCCTTGTTGTTGTTAATATATTTTGGTATTATGGATGTCTAGAGTATGATTTTTAATGAATCTTATCTATTACCATATTCTTCGAGTCTATACAATTTGGAATGTATATCCTACTTTTGTAGACAAGAAGATCATCCTATTCAAGATGGTAACATGTGCATTTTCTTTATAGATCTGCCTACTGCAAGTTTTCCTTCCCCTAGAGGTATGCTTCATCGTTTCTTTGATATTCAAGAACTTTTGTCCTCAACTCTAATTGACACAAAATCATGGATTCTATATATGTAAAATAGACCACAAAGATATATGGACCAACACACAAATCACAAGAAATATCATACAATTTTACTCATAAATTGAAGAATGAAACAGTGCAAAAATGGCTTGCAACTGTGAATGCTTTCATTAATCAAAAGTAATTAGATAATTAATTGCAATATAGTACAATTTCTAAATAGCCTCATGCAATTCAAATCCATGTGATGAAATTTGAATTGGTTTGAATCTACTTGACTTCATGGCTAACTGAACTTGTCTAAATCATTATCGGAGTGCAAAATCCCAAATCAAGCGTCTAATTCAGTCTTAATTATCATTTAACTAGTCAAACTGACTAAGGTAGGTGAGTAAATGCACCTCATCTGCATGCAACCATGCAAATATAGTGCTAACTGAGTAGAAATGAATGTAACAGACTAGAACTGAATGTAACTGGATCCTAACTAAGCTTGACTAGTCACCAACTGAACTCAACTGAAGTAGGTTAGTGTCGGCACTCCCAATGGTTCCTAATTTTTAGGGATTGATCTAGGAGGCTCCTAAACTAACGCATGCAAGTAAAAATAGTGGAAGTTGGCCTCAATCATTGTTCCCCACACTCTAGTGATTGGTACATGTGGCCCAATTAGGCCAATTGGACCCAACGGTGCTAGTGACTAAAAATAGACTGAAAGGAATCCATATTTAGACATATTTGACCAAATTCGACAAGGGGGGATTATAATCCTAAAACCCCCAATGAATGATAACTTGGACAATTTTTTGGCCCTGGTAACTAATACCATAGGTCACCCATTACAGATAAATCAAATTAACTTCTTAATACAAGGAGCCAGGGAAAAACTACATGGGAAACCCCCCCACCCCCTCTCACTAAGCTGGTAGAATCAGGATCAATATGGTTCTTCTGTGCATAGGTATCCTAGGGCCTAGCATGTGAAATTATCCATCATTATGTCTGGATGAATCTTCCTCTTTGGAAGAAGAATAATGTGCTCAACTGAATAAGGAACATAGACAGTTATTGGATGAAAAATGAACCCATGTAGAGCAACTAAAATCAACTAATAAGAGAGAAAAAGTGCTTGAGGATTTGAACCATGTGTGGAAAAATCAAGAAAATCATATGTTGCATCCTTGAACAGAAAACCATGAGTGGTAAAAACATCCCCAATTGTTAGGAGCAGGTGTCAAGGCGGATGCAGAATGTCTTCATCTTTACTAGTTATGTGAGGAGATGAGCATGTGACCAAAGGTAGAGAATCCCTGGGACTGTGGAGAGCGAACGCTTGAGCTCCATAATCTGATATAGCTTAACAAATAACTAATTATTCAAAAAATAAAATATCAGCAACCTCATAAGAGGAAAATAACACAATCCTCAGCAGCAAATTTGAAGAAGACTTGCGGTCCTTGATTTTTCACAACGAAATTGGTGAGAGAAGCTACACGCATGATTGAAAGCTCTTGGAATCTAAAATTTAAACCAAATAATATCAAATCATATCCAAATAGGATCATATTAGATCCAAATAATTTCATATCATTTCCAAAAGTGTGGAATGAAATCAAATCCCCAGCAACAATTTTGAAGGAGACTTGCGGTACTTGTTTCTTCACACCAAAATTGATGAGAATAGATACAAGTGTTATATTTTTATCATTTAAGCAATATGATCTAGGATCTTATCTGAGAGAATAACCTACACAAAAAATATCACAACAGACAAGAGACACAAATAATTTTCCTTGGGGAAACCATAAAGCAGAAAACCCCGCAACTTCCTCAGAGATAGAATGAGCACCAATGGCAACAGTAAAACCCAAAGAGAATAAAGGTGATCTCCATAGCTGTTCTCTCTCACACACTTGGGAGAGCTTCTCCTCTCTCACTCATGCACCCTAATGAGTGAGTGTGTGTGTAATAAATAGAGAGGCTCACTCCCTATTTATATTCTTTCATTCACTTTTTTTCAACTCCAACATGTCGGACTCACTTAACAATTACTTACTAGGGTCGACATCTCTAGGAGATTCTAATAACCCTAGTGCCCAACAACTGTGGGGAATTTTCCTTCTGATCAGCAAGGAGGGTTAACCTTGACTCAATTGTGGATACTATTGCCCCGACTTACAATGGAGGGTTAACCTCAATGAATTTACATGACTTGTTTACATTATTGATTCTCCCAATAGGAACATCGGGGTATGACATGAATCAATTACATTATAGATACTTCCCGAAATAAACATCGGGGTACAATACATAAGATATACAAGTGAATATATTATGAAGTTACAAATACATCAACACTCCCTCCTAACTAGGAAGGTATTCTCTTGACACAATTTGTCAGCACAAGTCCTCTTCTCTGGATCATCATCAAATTTGGATCATCACTAGATCATCACTAGATCAACATCAAATATGGATCATCATTATATCATCATCAAAGCTAGATCATCAACTGATCGTCATCATCATTGCTTCCGCTATCTTGATCAAAGGTGATATCTCTTCATTCTTCTCATCATAGGAAGTTCTATAGAGCCATCCCTTTTTCATGCTAGTCGTAGGCCTAGAATTCATGTAGGTTTTCCTCGGCTCTTATATCTGACCCTAAGTCAGAATGGCCCACCCAAGACTAACATCTGACCATGGGAGGAACACATCCAACAACCATGTTAGAAATGCATGCCCAACACTCACATCTAACCATGGGAGGAACACATCCACCACCATGTCAAAAATTCCCAGCACTCGCATCCACTGGAATGATAGGACACACCATCTATCATCCAAGGAAAGGATCAGCACCTACAATTATTGGCATAGCAGGACACACCATCTAATATCCAGATAAAGGCACAACACTTATATCCTCTGTAATAGTAGGACACACCATATACTATCCAAGGAAAGGCACATCACTTATATCGTTTGGCATAGTAAGACAAACCATCTACTATCCAAGGAAGGGCTCAACACTTATATCTAATGGAATGGTAGGACACACCATCTACCATCCAGAGAAATGCTCTACACTTACATCTGTGTTGTACAGGATAATTCACCTAATAACCTAGGTCTGAGGGGTTACCAACATACTCTAACCTTGCAGACAAATTGATTTTAGAAGCACAGAATAAGAAATAGGAAAGTAGCAGGAACTTACTTGTAGAACACGAAGGTTGATCCAAGCTAGCTTCTTCCTCTCTGTTCCACTTCTAAAGTCTCCAGGATAATTCCTCCTTCACCTGTTAACAAAGATTCTTCCAAATACAGTATGATTCATATATAAAGATGCAGATTAGACAAATCATATATTATAATGAAATGTAAACATTTACCAATCTACAACACATGAAACACAATATGGAAGAAGTAATCTACTTTATTAACAATAATAGAGGGAGTTTAGGTTACAACCCAATGTCTGAACAAGGGACTCCTCTGTCACCAAAGGACTCTGAGTTTCTATGCTCCAAAGATTTTGTAGACAATCCACCAGCATAACTTTGCTCTCTAAGTATATTTCTCCAACACCCTCCCCAAGGCCTCTATTTATATGGATGAAATGAGGCAGTTCTCAAAGGTTAGGGAGGTTGTACCAGTTAGGAATATTAAGTTAAATGAATGAACTAATCTTCCATTATCGAGTGTTTTTAAATATTAATTTTGAGGAAACCATACGCGGGTCTATAGAAGAGCAACCCGCGTATGATGCACGACTCTATAGAAGTGCAACCCGCATATACATGTATGCGTGACCTGCTGAACATGATACTCGCGCATGATGCACGGGATGCCAACAGTAAGAGTTGCGAATGCTACTCAAAATCTCAAAATGGCAAAGTAATCAGCTGGGTATATAGGCAATGTATTTCATCATTAACCAAGGTATAATGAAACTAGGGAAACCTCAATCCATAAGTGTCCTTTTGTGTGCCGACATGAGGGATATCAGCACTCAGACGGAGAGGTGCCATACAGGTGTATAACAATCTATAGGCATGATAGGAAACACCATCTATCATCTAGGGAAGGGCTCTGCACTTATATCCATCAGCATGATAAGACACACCATCTATAATCCGGGGAAAGGCTCTACACTTATATCTGATCATGTGGGAGCCAATCCCACAATCATATTAGAATGGATCTCATATATAGACTGAGTATTCCTGGTAACTGACCAGTTGCTTCCATTCTCCCAGAGAATGGCCTTCAGCACATATATCTGATCATGTGGGAACACATCCCTCAATCACATCATAATGGCTCCACATTGATCATGTGGTAACACAAACCACAATCATATTAGAGCATCTCTGCACTTACATATGACCATGGAAGGAACCAATCCTCTCACCATGTCAGAAGGGCTCACGAAGTCATCACTTCCCCTTGGAAGGAACCTCGATTTGGAGAAAACCAACCTTCTCCCTGAAGTACTCAAACTTCACTCTAGCCAATGCCTTGGTCAACACATTAGCTATCTTCTCATCCATCACAACATACTGGATATTCGCTGCTCCTCTCTACACCATATCCCTAATATAGTGATATTTGATCTCGATATGCTTCGACTTGTCATGGAACGCCAGATTCTCAGACAACTTCACACAACTCTGGTTGTCACAATACATACCAGTAGCATCTAACCAGAGATCAAACAAATCAGATAGTAGCTTCCTAAGTCACACTGCCTCATATCTAGCTGAACAAGCTGCGACATAGTCTACTTTGGCTATATTCGGTGCCACACAGAACTACTTCCTGCTAAACCAAGAGATCACACCTGATCCCATACTGAAGCAGCACCCCGAACTGCTCTTCCTATTAATGGCACTGCCTACCCAATTTGAATCAACATAACCTTCCAAGTTAATCTTCTGATCTGCCTCATGCTTGAGCCCATAATCAATTGTATCCTTTAGGTACCTCACTGCATGCTTTGCAACCATCAGTTGAACATGTCTCAATGTGCTCACCGCAAAGCAAATATATTTTCTCATATTCATCAGGTATATCAAGGAATAAATCATCTAACGATACATCGTGGCATCAACTGACTCTGATGAAGCAACACTCAATAGCTTCAAGTTCGATTCCATAGGTGTGATCATGGCCTTACAGTCCATCATCCTAAACCTCTTCAGGATGTCTACTGCATAATTCCCTTGTCCTAGGGAGATCCATCTGCATTCTGCCACACCTCCATACTTAGAAAGTAGTGCATCATATCCAAGTCCTTCATCTCGAACTCAGCAGCAAGTATCCTTCTTGCAACTTTAATGACTTCCTCTATTCTGTTAGGAACAAGTCATTGACATATAACACAAGCATCACTTGTCTTCTGCCTTCAACCTTGAAGCAAAGGCTGGAATCCACTTTACTCTCAGTAAATCCTAGATTTATCAGTAATATGTCCATCATGTCGTACCATGTTGAACCTCAGGATATTTTGTAGTCACTCACTCTGAAGCAAAGCATCATTCTCCCTCTATATTTCATACTCTATGCATTGGAGCATTCTATACTGGAGTGACAAGTAGCTTCCATTGCTACTAATATTCTATGTATCCATCTAGGGTCACTGGATACCAATATCCTTTATCTTGACAATGTTCTTATCGCACCCATATATGAGCTTGTCATCCTCTATAGGATTTCATATTCAACCTTGTAGAAAAGGTTAAGATCTTCATCACTCTAGGTGATCTTCAAGCTCCTCATGTATGTTTTATCCCATGGGTGCCTTTTGAGCTCGTACAATGCCTTCTTTTTGTGAGACGCCTCGTGCTACGAATATTTCCTTGTGTCCCATAGACTTCTATTCAGTTCTTGATACTGCATCCTAGACATCATTCTTCTTGAACTGGTATTCTCCTTCCCTTTCTTCTTGGCTGCTTCTTCATGGCTGGAAGGCTCTGCATCAATGATGTCGCTCAACAGTGTCACATAACTGGAGTGTCTCTAAGGCCTCTTTCTTTCTTTGAAAGTATCATCATATTATTCTTCATCTTGGATTCTTTCTTGAACTGTCATCACTTGTTCTTCGGAACAAGTCTCATCCTTCTTTTCTTGTAGGCGATTGTACGCGATCTTTCCTACAAGCCAAATGCACTAGTTGTATGATTATAAACATTTCATAATGCATATTCATAATGGTAAATTCTTATGCATGAAGATATAATCATGCAACTATTTTAGCCAATACAACATTCATCCATATCTCATGGAAACTTTGCTAGATGCCTTCCATCTCTACCAAGACATCATTGAGATTGTGCACTAATCCAATATGTCAGAAAAGAGGTTTCATTCTATACAAGTAGCAATGGAGAGTTGTATAGAACCATGGGATAGTTACCCATCACATGCATATTAATAGTATACTATCATTAATGCAAACATTCTATCATGCATAACACATCAACTGAATATAAACAAATGCATAACAAAATAATATCATGAAATGACAATTGAATACTTATATTTATTTGTTTTGTGGGTAGACTCTTTCTTGAGCCTTCAGCTTCATCATTTTCTTCATTCATAACAACATCATTTCTTATCCAAATGCTCAAAATGGATAAGAGGCTCTTCAAGAATTGAGCTCTTCATATTCCTCATCACTTCAAGTATCTTCTTTGAATCATGAAATCTTGATCTTCGGTTTCTCCCATATTATTTTCTCTTATTATGAGTCGAGCTTCTTCTTCTGTGTGCTCTTCCCAGAGTCTGCTGAAAGTAATCACTTCCTTTTGGCACACATTCCTTGAATCAATGAATCCCATGATCCTGGGAGGCCATTCAAGGTGGTTATCACAACTTCCACATTCTCTACTTCTTCTTCTACTACTTCAAGTTGTTCTTCGATTTGAGAGACCCTTATAAAGTATGATTGTATGGTCTGATCTACATTCTGGATCTTCACATTCTTCAACTGTTTTAAAAAATCCATCTTTCAATTTATGTTCTTCCCTTCAAATAGCTTGGTCAAGGAATCAAACATATCTTTTGCTGTCTTTAGGGAAGACACTTTTGGTATAAGGTGATCCGTGATTGAATCAGCAATGATCTTCTTATGTAATTCTTTTAGCCTCATCTCCCTCTGGAACAGGAACCTCTCTACTTATGTAGGTGTCTAGTTCATTTTCTTCAAGAACCAGTGAGATACAATACTTCCATGCTTGGAATTTGTCAGTTTCACCAATCTTTTCATCAAGCTGGTGTGACTAGTCATTTAGAAATGAGAACCTCAAATGTAAATAGAAAAAGATTAGATCTTACCGATT
The DNA here is from genome assembly GCA_001517045.1 of Pseudotsuga menziesii. Taxonomy (NCBI): domain Eukaryota; kingdom Viridiplantae; phylum Streptophyta; class Pinopsida; order Pinales; family Pinaceae; genus Pseudotsuga; species Pseudotsuga menziesii. The sequence continues at coordinate 536,030 of LPNX010487632.1, read as the reverse complement.
TGAGGTCCATCCTGGTTCCGGAGCTAGATGATCTAGGTTTTGTCAAAGAAACCATAATTTTCAAAACTTGATATCTTTCAGATCTGCTTGGATAGAAATATATACCTCTTCACCGTGAGCTATCCAATGTACTTCTTTTCTGAAAATAGTGGATGCAAGCTCCCAAAACAGGAAGCCCTAGTTTACTAATTTCTTCTATAGAAATGCCTGATATTTTTTCTACGGTATCTCCTAACATACTGCTCCTTTGTGTTTGAAATTTCATACTGAGGTGGAATCTTTTTTCCTTTTCCCAAAACCATAGTTTTCATTAGAATTGGTTTCACCAATTGGGACGTATGATCATTTTCCCAAGGTGACCTATTTTAGGACTGTTCAGCATAGCCAAGTTGTACGGACTTCTACGTGTCATTGTTTCATGTTCAGAGTCTAAAACTTTTACCATATAAATTAGAGTCTGTTCCCTTTCTGGAACATCTTCATAACATTCATTTGTTCCTTCGTATCCTGAGATATAGCAATTCTCCCCAGGTGTCCTGTTTGGGGAGGAAGCCTGGGAGAGGATGGAACCCTAACTTGGAGGAATCATATCTCCTATAATATAGTGAATATAAGGAGGAAACTTGGACACAATGTACATTTGGAATTTATCTTCGACTTGTGAAAGTTGCGGCACCTGATCCATCTCTAATATCAGGATATAACAAATATATAGAAACTATCAGGTTTAGTATTTTAGGGTTTTTCAGGCCCGGGGTCAAACCAGGGTTTGACTTTCCTATAGTTTCACCCAACCAAAAATATCGACCCAGGTCTCTAAGTCTTGATTTTGTTGAGGAGGGTAATCCTATGATGGGCTCACTCAAAAATTCTTCTTCTGTAAAAATCCCTAATTTCCTACACCAAAAATGGAAAATGCCCAGAATCAAATTCTGCTTCGACAGAAAGATGCGCCCTTCAATGGATATTTCACCTAGCTTTATTTTTCTAATGGATTGTGGGGAGAGACCCAAAAAGTAAGAATCCCTAACCTGAAGTTGCACAATGTCTTCTTCTAAGGTTAGCTTTGATACCATGTTAGATTTTTATCATTTAAGCAATATGATCTAGGATCTTATCTGAGAGAATAACATGCACAACAAAGATAACAAGAGATAAGAGACACAAAGAATTTTCCTCGGGGAATCCATAAAGGAGAAAAACCTATAACTTCCTCAGAGATAGAATGAGCACCAATGGCAGCAATAAAACCCAAAGTCAAAAAATATTATCTCTATATCTATTCTCTCTCTCACACTTGAGAGAGCTTATCCTCTCTCACTCATGCGCCCCAATGAGTGAGTGTGTGTGTAATAAATAGAGAGGATCATTCTCTATTTATATTCTTTTTTTCACTTTATTTCCACTCCAACATGTCATCCTCACTCAAGAATTACTTACCAAGTCTGACATCTCTACGAGATTCTAATAACCCTAGTGCCTTACAACTGTGGGGACTTTTCCCTCCGATCAACAAGGAGGGTTAACCTTGACTCAATTGTGGGGACTATTGCCCTGACTTACAATGGAGGGTTAACCTCAATGACTTTACATGACTTTTTTACATTATTTATTCTCTCGATAGGAACATCGAGGTATGAAATGACTCAATTACATTATATATACTTCTCGTAATAAACATCGGGGTACAATACATAAGATATACAAGTGAATGCATTCCAAAGTTACAAATACATCAACAACAAGAAGTACTGAAAGATCATGAACCTGAAATATTGAACCAAGTAATATCAGATTAGATAGAAATAATATCATATCAGATACAATAAAGTTCATATCAGATCAAAAAGTATGGTCCATCGAGACGGTAGATGCACAGTTTTCTCCTTCTTCAAAATTATGAATTTTGGTGCATGGAATCTTGTAGGAATTTGCTTGAAGATATATATCAAGGAGAGAGAATGGATCACTCTCATAATCTGATTTTTTTCCAAAATATCCAATTTATTACTTACCTGCACACCAGCAGCAACATTAGAGGGAGAGAAATCAAATTTCTCTTCAGTTTTGAAGCAATCACTCGCAAATTTTGAACAGAATTTAAAGGAGAATCATTGGAGAATGTTTCCATAGAAGTGCAACAATGTTTTTCTTCAATATCAAAGACCCAAATTTCTTCTTCTCTATCATCCATATGAGAATATGAGATATCATAGATCTTATAAACTTCCGGAGCATCAAGAGAAGGAGTCACTACAAGGAGACTTTCTTCAATTCAAATTAATTGTGTAGAAGATTATGCTTCTTCTTCATCTTGAACCAATTCATCAGAGAGAGTAGAGGCTAAGAATTTTGGATCAAGAACTCTTATGGTGCTAGGTGTGCTCTCCAAAGTGCTATTCTGATCCTCACTATGCTTTCCAAATGTTATGTCCAATTTTTTCTAGTGATCCTTTTGGTATTCAATAAATTTAGTGAGGTAGCACAAGCTAGGAGAAAGGGCTAGACCTATTGCTCCAAAATATGCATCACCGTCATTTAGCCAGTCATTCTCATTCTCATAAGACTCCTTACCAATGCTATATTTTCATCATTAAGCTATCAATACATTAGGATATTTAACTGAGAGAATAACAAGCACATCAATCAAACACAAGAGACAACGAACACAATGTTTATCCTTGAGGAAACCATAAATGGTGAAATCCCTTCAACTTCCTTAGAGATAGAATCAACACCAAAAGTAAAGCCCCAAAATAGTAAGGTGATCTCCCGATAGCAGTAACCTCTTTCTATCTAGCTCCAGTGTCTTCTCCTTCCTCAGTTATGCGCTACACTTGAGTGTGTATGAGATTTGTGATAAATAGAGAGGCTAGCTTTCTATTTATACTAATTCTTGACTTGAATAAACCCTACTAGGGCCGACCTCTCTAGGAGATTCTAATAACCCTAGTGCCCCGAAACTACGGGAACTTTAACCCTTAGCCAATAGGAGGGTTACCCACAATGACTTGACATGACTTGTTTACATTATAGAACTTCTCAATAGGAACATCGGGGCATTACATAACTAAAGTACATCCCACAATAAACATTGGGTTACAATACATAAGAAATAAAAGTGAAATACATTCCAAAGTTACATATACATCAACAATCCCTCTTAACTAGGGATATATTCTTTCAACACAATTTTCAGCACAAGTATTCTTCTCTGTATCATCTGGATCATCATCGAGTCCTCGTCATATTCAAGTCATCTTCATCTTCAAGTCATCTTCATCTTTAGGTCATCTTCATCTTCAAGTAATCTTCATCATCAGATCTGCATCATCACTCGATCCGGATCATTATCAATGGTCATCATGACTAGATCTAGATCATCAATTGATCTGGATCAGCACTAGACATCATCACTAGTGCTATCTCTTGATTCTTTCTTATCACTGGAAGTTCTACAAAGCCATCCCTTTTTCATGCTGGATGTACATCTACAGAGCCATTCCTTTTTCATACTAGATGTATCATCACACAAAGCTTGTCCTTTTTCATACTAGATGTGGCATCCACTCAGAGCTAGTCCTTTTTCATACTAGATGCGTCTTCACAAAGCCAGTCCTTTTTCATACTGGGTGTGGGATCCACCCAGGGCTAGTCCTTTTTCATACTATATGAGTCTTCACAGAGCCAATCCTTTTTCATACTAGGTGTGGCATCCACACAGAACTAGTCCTTTTTGATACTAGATGTTTCTTCACAGAGCCAGTCCTTTTTCATACTAGATGTGGGATCCACACAGAGCTAGTCCTTTTTCATACTAGATGTGTCTTCACAGACCTAGTCCTTTTTCATACTGGGTGTGGCATCCACATAGAGCTAGTCCTTTTTCATACTAGATGTGTCTTCATAGAGAAAGTCCCTTTTCATACTGGATGTGGGATCCGCACAGAGCTAGTCCTTTTTCATACTAGATGTGTCTTCACAGAGCCAACCCTTTTTCATGCTAGATGTGGAATCCACACATACATCTGACAATGGAAGGAACCAATCCTCTCACCATGTCACAAGGGCACAACACTTATATCTAACCATGGAAGGAACCGATCCTCTCACCATGTCAGAAGGGCTCAGCATGAACACATCAGTTCCTCTTGGGAGGAATCTCGATCTAGAGAAAACCAAGCTTCTCCCTCAAGCACTCAAACTTCACCCTAGTCAATGGCTTAGTCAACACATCAGCTATCTATTCATTAGTCACAACATACTAGAGCTTCACTGCTCCTCTCTACACCATATCCCTGATATAGTGATACTTGATCTCGGTATGCTTCGACTTGTCATGGAACAACGGGTTCTTCGACAACTTCACACCACTCTAGTTGTCATAGTATATACAAGTAGCATCTAACTAGAGATCAAATAAATTAGACAGTAGCTTCCTTAGCCATACTGCCTCACAACTAGTTGAACAGGCTGTGACATATTCTGCTTCAGCTGTACTCAGTGCCACATAGGATTGCTTCCTGCTAAACCAAGAGATCACACCTGATCCCATATTGAAGAAACACCATGAAGTGCTCTTCCTATCGATGGCACTGCCTGCCCAATCTAAATCAACATAACCCTCCAAGTTAATCCTTTGATCAGTCTTATACTTGAGCCCATAATCAACTGTACCCTTCAGGTACCTCAAAATATGCTTTGCAGCAATCAAGTGAACATGTCTTGAATATATCAAGAATTGGCTCAAGGTGTTCATAGCAAAGAAAATATCTGGTCTCATTTTCGTTAGGTACATCAAGGACCCAACTATCTGACGATACATCGTGGCATCAACCGACTCTGATGAAGCATCTCTCAATAGCTTCGAGTTTGATGCCATAGGTGTGGTTAATGCCTTGCAGTCCATCATCCCAAATCTCTTTAGGATCTCTACTGTATCCTTCCCTTGTCCAAGGAAGATTCCATCAATATTCTACCACACCTCCATACCTAGAAAATAATGCATCATACCCAAGTCCTTCATTTTGAACTCAGCAGCAATCTTTCTCTTCATATTATCAATCAACCCATCTATACCTATTACAAACAGATCATCTACATATAGTAGGAGCATCACTGGGTTGCCATCTTCAACCTTGTATTAAAGGTTGGAATCTGCTCTACTCTTGGTAAAGCCCAAACTGGATAGAAACCTATCAATTCTACCGTACCATGTCCTAGGTGCCTATTTCAAACCGTACAGGGATTTCTTCAATCTACACACATGAGACTCCCTGTCATGTGTCTCAAAACCGAGTGCTTGCTCCTCATACACTTCCTTTTCCACTACACCATTCAAGAAAGTAGTCTTGACATCCATTTGGTGTATCTTCCATTTCATCACTGTAGCCAGAGGAAGTACTGATCTGGCTAAAGGTGCAAAATTTTCTTCATAATCTATTCCTTCTTTCTGGGAGAAACCACGAGCAACAAATCTTGCTTTATATTTTTCAATGCTACCATCTGTATCATGCTTGATCTTGTAGATCCATTTGGAAGTTATGACAGACTTCCCTTCTAGTCTTGGGATTACATCCCAAACATCTTTCTTCATGATCGACTGATACTCTTCGATCATATCATCCTTCCATTATTTCCATTCTATTGCTTCTTCATAATTGGAAAGTTCTTTATCAATGAAATCACATTGTAATGCTACATATCCGGAGCAGGATCTAGTCCTCTTTATTTCTATGTGATTTTCTTTTGCATCCCCATATCTTTCTGCACCTTGGACAATTTCTCATACCCAAGCAGGTTTCCTCTTGTGAGGATTCTTCTCCTGAGGTGGATCTACAGGTCTTTGTGGTTCTTCAAATTCTTGATCTTATTCATGAGTTTCTTCATTCATGGCTATATCATGAGTTCTGGGTGCTTCAACTTCTTCAGTATCTTCAGTAGGGTTCTTTCTGGATTTGTTGTAAGCCGAGTCTTCGTCAAATTAATGTTACATCCCTACTGATGTCAATCTTCTTGAACCCTGGGAAGTATATTCTGTAATCCTTCGAGCTTTCAGAGTATCCCACAAATATACCCTTCTTTCCTGAAGGATCTAATGGTGTTCTCTTCTCTTTTGGAATGTGTATGTACACAAGACAGCCGAATATTATGAGATGGTTGAATTCTGGTTTCTTACTAGAGAAGACTTCTTCAGGAGTCTTGTTCTCAAGTACTCTGTGTGGAGTAAGATTCTGTACCCTGGGAAGTATATTCTGTAATCCTTCGAGCTTTCAGAGTATCCCACAAATATACCCTTCTTTCCTGAAGGATCTAATTGTGTTCTCTTCTCTTTTGGAATGTGTATGTACACAATATAGCCGAATATTATGAGATGGTTGAATTCTGGTTTCTTACTAGAGAAGACTTCTTCAGGAGTCTTGTTCTCGAGTACTCTGTGTGGAGTAAGATTCTGTACATACACTACCATTCTAGCTACTTCTGCCCATAGATGCATAGGAAGATCTTGATCATGAAGCATTGCTCCTGCAGCTTCCATGATAGTTCTATTATTCCTTTCTGCAATCCCATTATGTTGTGGATTATACGGGGTGGACAAATCCCTCTTAATCCTTGAGTCTTTGCATAACTCTTTGAACTCATTCGAAGTGAATTCTCCGCCATTATTTGATTGAAAAGTCTTGATATTATTTTCAGTGTGGTTCTTGATCAAGGCTTTGAATTCCTTGAACTTGCTGAATACTTCATCTTTGTTCTTCATGAAGTAAATCCATGTCTTCCTAGAAAAATCATCAATGAAAGAAACATAGTATGCATACTGGCTTAGAGAACTTGATGACATTGGTCTTCATACATTGGAGTGGATGATTTCCAAGATTCCTTTTGCTTTTCTCTCGCTACTTGGAAAGGACTTCTTTGTATTATTTCCTTTCGCACATCCTTTGCAGACCCCATCATGTTTTTTTTGAATTTGTGGAATACCTTCAACAGCTTTGCTTGTAAGTGGTAGTGCTCTGTAATGCACATGTGCAAGCCTTCTATGCCCAAGTTCATTTGGCTCTACTATGTCATGAACCAAAGCTGGTTCTGGCTAACCCTTTAACTTGTATAGACTTCCTTCTTGTTCCCCAATCACTATTGCATTGTCAAAAGTCTTTCCCTTTGGCCACATAAGAACTTGGCCATCTACAAAAGCAACCCTCATACCTTTTGCATCCAATGCAGATATGGAGAGGAGGTTCTTCTTTAGTCCTGGAACAAATAATACATTCTTCATCTTCATAGACTTTACACTGTCTAGTTTATAGGAGGATTCACCACTACCTTTTATTGGATACTGGTAGTCATCCCCAAGTTTCACCTTGTGAGGTGACTCAGGTTTAGATAGTTTCACAAATGATTCTTTGAATCCTGTCATATGCTTGGAATCACCACTGTCTATGAGCCAATCATTGCTTCCATATGAAATAGTTCCCGTGAGAGTGGAGATCAGTACATATTCTTCATCACTTCAAGAATCACTTTCTTATCTAATTCTCTTTGTGGAAGGTTCATCATCCTCTACAGCATGAGCATGATGTTTTCTCGTGTTTCCCTTCTTCTTCTTTGAGTTCCCTTTGTTAGGGAAGAATTTGGATATGCGACCTTTCTCATCACATGTGTAACATCTAATAGTAGCCCAAAATCTTCTAGAGTGATGAGGCTTACATTTGGAGTGATGATGGTCCCTTTTGGTTTTCTTGGTGTGGGTTGTGAGAGCTTGATCTTCACCTCCCATATTTTCTTCTCGAGCTGCTATCCGATATTCTTCTTGAGAGCATTCTTCCCATAGTATCCTGAACTTGACTAACTTCTTTCTGGCATAGATCCCTTGAATGAAGTAGTACCATGATCTAGGGAGAACATTTAAGGTGGTCATCACAATCTCTACATTTTTCACTTATTCATCTACAGCTTTCAGCTGTTCCTTGATCTGAGATACCCTTGTAAAGTAAGACTGGATGGTCCTATCATTTTGGATCTTTACATTCTTCAGTTGGTTTCTCAGAGTCATCTTCTGGTTTATGTTTTTCCCTTCAAACAATTTGGTTAGGGCATCAAACATAGCTTTAGGTGTCTTCATGGAGGACACCTGTGGTATGAGGTGATCCTTGATATAATCAACAATGATTATCTTTGCATGTCAAAACCCCAAATTTTCACAAAATTAAAAATTTTGAGATAACAATTAATGCTAAAACCTGCGGTTTACTAACAGCTAACGGTTTACAGTAAAATAAATAGTCAAGTAATTAATTTCACTAAATCTTAATTATAATAACTTAACAGTTCATTTTTGTAACAAGAATAAAGTTTTTCTTGCTTGTTGTTTTACTTTACTTTACTAATGAGTCTTTTCATGTCTAATAGGTGGAATCTAACTTTTGAATCCAGGGATTACTTAGCAATTGTGCTAACGTAGATGAATACTGGTTCTTATAGGTTTACAGGTATGATTGCATGAGTACGTCTTAAAAGTTATTTAAAGTGTCCGCAGTATTTTAATTGCAATTTAAAAGCTTAGTAATTAAGCTGCTAAACTCTAAACAGCTTATGTAAGGTAAAACGATTTGGCTTCCTTCAGTTTTACTTGTAATCATGTTCAAAAGTAAGTAACGACAATAAGATATGTTTGCAACTCTCAGCATTAGAATCTCAGTTACAAAGTATTTCTACTTTAGTCTGTGTAATTTGTGATGTTATAATGATTGTTTTGTCAGTACTTATACAATAATACATTTTCTTATCTGTATAATGATTGTCCCACATTTTGCTTCTGCGAGATAACTGATAGCTTGTTAACCTTTGTATAATATAAGCTCGACTGTAAAAATTGAAAACCATAATGCCTTCCTACGTGAGATCATGGTTTGCCTATAAATTATTTTCA
>LPNX010487632.1:514929-526968 GCA_001517045.1 Pseudotsuga menziesii | reverse complement strand
TTATTGAAATTCTATTGGTTCTTGAATTCCAACTCACAAAAACTTATTTTCGCACGTTTTCTTATAAGGCCCATTTTAGACCCCAAATTTCCTCTAATGACCCTATGGTTCTAGTAATTTCTAGGTTCAATAGGATCCTTCCTATTTTACTTATCTTGTTTAGTTCTATAACTACTACCTAAATGACCTGGTAAATCTTTAGTAACTTCCAATTTGAGTCGTAACCACAATCCATTGAAGTATTGTCACTATGAACTCTGTAACAAAATTTCATAGTAATGTTTTTACAATACGTTTTGTATCACTTCAAAATTCTGTTACTATTTGAGTTATTTTATGTAAGTCTTATAGACATACATAATATGTTTGTTTGATAGACATTCAGTCTATAATTAGTTCATGATCATAAATGTATTTAAATTAGAGTTTATACTCCATTGCACTATTACATTATGCCATTTATAAAATTATGACTTGTAATATGGTCATTACAAGAGATTTACAATGTATAAACTATAGTCTTATTACAAGGAAAACTATAGTTTGTTTATTGGTTACCAAGAAGTCTCCCATAAAACATTTAATCTCTTATCTATAATAAAAGACCTAAAACTTTGATCTCTATCTATAAACAAGAAATCAATTATTCGATTTCTATCTTATAACAAAAGCAATGTTTAGAGGAGAGAAAAGCAACCATTCAAATCGCAAATGTGATAATGTAGTAACATAAGGTTTATAGTGGAAATGAGTCTTATGCAAGAAATGATTATCGGGATTCAACGAAGGCTTATAAGTGACATTTCTTGAAGGGTCAATGTAACCATAAACATGGATATTCTTGTCACTATACTAACATATTATAATGTGCAAATGATTATCGATTTGGATGGCAAATTATTAGGTCGATTTATCATAGTTTAAAATCTTGCTCCAATGATTTAATAATTGGATCTTTGTTTTACGAAGGAACTATAGAACATGACCCTCTTGCATGGTTTGATTTGTTGGCTATGTGGTCATCTCTTGACCAAGCATCAGGGATATAAAACACTACTTGAAACCTAACCTTTATCATTTCCTTTCCGCAGTTTGTGCTAGCTCTTAAGGCTGCTTAGCTTGGCTTCCATGGTAGTCGTCAGTCCTCCTTGGTCTGGTTGTCTTGTGCCTTGCTTCAGTACTGCATTTATCTCCGGTGTGTGGTTTTGAATGCCATTGTTAGTGGATGGGTTCTCCCTTTGCAACTAGTGGAGATTTTCGTTACCCTTGGCTCGATGCTTGTGCAATCTCCCATTCGCTATTTTTGTGGCTTAGTCTCTGCTTCAGTTACCTTCTTTTGTTCTTGGGGCTCATCGTTGTGTGAGGGTTACAGTTGTAGGCTATTGGGTTTTACTGAAAAGGAAAGGCCTGTAGGTCACAGTGCTCCTACCATACTGTCTGTCGATTTCGTTAACAGGTAAGATAATAAATTTAGAGTTTACTCCCTTTGCTGCGAAAGCCTTGCTATTACTGTGGTTTAAATTTATGATAGCTAAATGACAGTGGTATTTTACACTGCTTGTAGGTGCTTGCTACTGTAAAGCTTTTACAATGAGAAATAGATAGTCACCAATGAAGGCCGTGGCTCGTGGTCCATTTTCAGGTAAGCCCTGTCGTCCATGTGTTGGGTTTTCACCCTACTTGCTTCAGGGTGGTCAATGGAATCACCCAGGGTTTTGGAAAACCCTCCCTCGACTCGCTATGAGTTATGAACATTTTTTTATAGGTTGTTTTTGTAAAACTCAGTATCAAACCCTCCCTATGATAGACTCGGTTTAATTGAGCAATGTATTTAGTTTGATGACATCTTACGACATGTTTAAAATAGTAGTTTTGTAAAGATAGTTTGGTCTTTTAGACTTGGTTTAGTTTATCAGATGTTTATTGATAATCTCTGTGTAATTTTCAGGGTTTTACCCTTCTTAACTGTAAATGATGTTTTACTCTGTAAGGCTTTATAATTTAAAATTTTGAGACTATTACTTATGGTCGTTACTTAATATTTACTTGTTTTAATTGGAGTTAGGGTTTAGCCTGTAAAAACCCTCGTTCGATATAAATTATTCTAATTACAATAATTACACTGTATTTTTATTTGTCCTTAAAGGACTTGTGAGTAAATTATTTTAACCTAGTTATTAATGGTTACATAATATGTATAAATTTGGTTATTTACTTCAATGTTTTGGTACTTGTATATGTAATAATTATAAGGGTTTTAACCCTGGCATTTTATTTCTACAGATACATGCTGTTAGTAAAAGGAAAGGCGCAATTTCTTTTAGAAGTACATTTTATATATATATAGTTCAGTAAATGTATTTCATTTATGTGTTTGAATTCAGTTGGTTATTTAATAGTTTAGAAGAATTAACTTATGGTTTAACCTAGGATACTAATGTATATAAAATACAAATAGATTATGCTCAAAAACAAGAGCTACAGTTTTTACCCATTTAAGTTTTATAAAGTAATAATTCTTGTATTGTTATTTTGTTAAATCGATTCTTTCATAAGTTTTCTTCAATTTCTTTAAAAGAATTAATTATTTATAACAATAATGTTTGTTGTTTATAATAATGTTATTTGGACTAATAATATTTTTATCTGTGAAAAATATATTCTTTTAAGTTTATGTTTGTACTTTTTATATATATAAATAATAACACTGAGAGAAGTCTATAATAATTGAGTTGATTTAATAAGATTATTTTTGTACCCTTGGTGAGAGGAATAAGGACCTTTACCCTATTAATACTCCTTACATATAATTTGTCTGCAAGTGTATGAACAGTTATTTATTAATAATATTAGATGCATAGGTTACTACTGTCTATTCGTTATTTTGATTCTAAGAGAAATAATATTATAAGGGTTATTAAGTTCTTAATTATGATATTCCTTAATTCAATTAGTTTATATTTAGAATTTAATCAGGTTACCTATCCTTACTTAAGGTTTAGATAGTTGCAGGTAAAATAGCTATCAATAGTACGGAAAGAAATAAACTAACAGAACTATATTTGCATCTTTACTTAACATAAATATTAAGCATTCAACTGATATTTCTATTCCTTCTGTTTTAGTATAGATATATAGTTTACAGAAGTAGGCACTGTGTAGAAGAATGAATTACATACTTGAACATACTACTGTTAGTAAATAATATGATTATTTTTCTTTTCTAATATTCTAAATACATAGTCTAGATCTGATAACAACTCTATGAAATAGAGTAATATTCTTTCTGGAAAAACAACTATCTACTAAAAGAAAACATTTCAATACTATGAAAAAAATAAGAACTCTATTCATTTCATATTCCTATCATACTTCATTCATTTAAGCACACTACCTGTGCTAGAGTACGATATGGATTACTCCAGATGGGGAAAAAGACAGGTAGGATTTATTTTTCATCAAAGAATAGATTCAACATTAAAACAACCAATAGATTTCAAACTTAACAGTTTACAACATAACATATAATCATTCATTATTTGTTCACACACAGATATAAACTCTAACACAAAAATTAAAAGATAGTGGGATCTGTTTTTAAATCTAGATGACAACAGCAATGGGAGGCCGTTCCTCCCTACCAACTCTCGGAGAGCACTCAAACATCGACTTCTCAGGACCCTCGATCCTGTTCTAATCTCCTTGGTTGGATCTAGGTGGAGCAAACAACAAAGTACTAGTCCAGAGACTCAATACCAACTCTGCACACTGTAGCAAGATCTTTTAGCTGCAAAGCTATACTAGACCACCTTCCTGTAGTTTACCCCTCAAACACCTTCCTCAAAAATTCCCTTCCTAATGAATTCCTTGAAGTGCATTCACCTGAATGATTCTTCTCATGGAATGAGCAGCCTCAGCTCTCTTCAATGGGTACTTTTATTAAGATTGCCTAGGTCTTTTTGGGTTAGTTGTCATTAATTGAGCCACCTGCTCTGATCCCACTTTATTGGGGGATCATGACCCCAAATGTAGGGAGGTTTCCACTTGTCTATTTGCTCTCCACCTAGTCTCCTCCACCAAATTGACCAGTAACACTCTTTTTAACAGCTCTCCCAAGCTATTGTCTCCACTTTTATTTATTTAAAATTAAAATATTCAAAATTACATTCCACATCCTTGACTCTGCTGAGTCATCAGTTACAACTTAGCATTAAACTTAACATAATTTCTTCGAATAAAATAAAAATAAGGTAATATTATTTTACAAAATTGGGGAATGTGACATACACACCCCCCTAGAATATAACATCATCCTCGATGTTATTTATTCTTCATCCTCCGAAGTCCCCTGGAACAGAATTGGATATTCATCTTGCATTTTACTTTCTAATTCCCAGGTGGCTTCTTTTGGACTAAGGTGCTTCCATTGCACCTTCACTTGTCCAATGGTACGGTTTTGAAGTGTAATTTCCCTCCCCCCGAGGATATAGTCTGGTTCCATAAAAATTTATCCTTCTGGTTCCACCTATACAACACTCTAGTTAACAACATGAGTAACATGATGAACATATTTCTTTAAAACATAAATGTGAAAAACATTATGTACTCTTAAGTTAGGCGGTAATGCTAATTGATAAGCTACTTGTCCAATCCTAGACAAAATTTCAAATGGGCCACAGTATCGTGGTGCCAGTTTTGCACAAATCCCCAATCTTAGAGAGCTCTTTTTGGGCCTTACCTTGATGAACACATGTTCACCTACCTGAAACCCCTTTGGAGTTATTTTTAAGTCTACTTGACTTTTGTGCCGATCCTGTGCCACCTTCAGATTTCCATGCACTTGTTTCACAATTTCTTCCATTTCTTTCAATAGTTCTAGACCTAATACCAATCTATCTACTGGATTACTCCAAGAGATAGGAGTATTACATTTCCGTCCATATAAAATTTCAAACGGACTAAATCTAGCTGATGTCTGATAATTATTATTATAAGCAAATTCTACCAGATGTAAATAGTCCTCCCATTTACCAGGCTGGTCTTTCACATACATTCTCAATAAATCTTCCAGCACCAGGTTTACCCTTTCAGTTTGTCCATCTGTTTGAGGATGGAAAGAACTATTGAAATTTAATGTGGTGTTTAACCCTTTAAACAAAAAATTCCAAAATTTCCCTGTAAACTTGGGATCTCTGTTTGAGATTATGACTTTTGGTACTCCATGTAATCGAAAAATTTTCTTTAGAAAAATATCAGCTATGTTGGCAGCTTTGTAAGTAGTTTTAACGGGTATAAAATGAGTTGCTTTGCTTAACTTATCAACTACTACCATGATAGAATCATTCTAATTTTGATTTCTAGGCAGTGCAGTAATAAAATCTAGACTAATCACCTCCCATTTCCAACTAGGGATAGGTAAAGGTTGTAGCAAACCAGCTGGGTGTTGGTGTTCAGTTTTTACTTGTTGACATTCTAAACACCTTGCAATATATTCAGCTACTTCAGTTTTCATATTTGGACAGAAATACTCCTTTTTTAACATAGTTATAGTCTTTTGGTAACCCGGATGACCTGAATATGGTGTTCTATGAATTTCGACTTTAGGTACATTAGGTACATATAGTTTATCTTTATACAGTAAAAATTCTTTTTCATTTAAACTGTAACCTTTTATTAAGTTTTCTGTTGGATTTTCTTTAGCTTTAGCTTGCAAATTCTGGAAAATTTCATCTCTTTTTATTCCTTCTTTAAGCTATTCATCTAAGTCCGAAACATAAGTGCTGATTGCTATTGCAAAGTTCATCCTTGCGTTCCTACTTAACGCATCAACAACTTTATTTTCTTTACCTTTTATATGCTGGATTTCGAAATCATACTCGCTTAAGAAAGCTAACCACCTAGCTTGTCTGGCATTTAAATTAGGCTGATCTAAACGATATTTCAATCCTTTATTATCAGTCATTAAAACAAATTTTCTGCCAATTAGGTGATGTCGCCACATCTTTAAGGCGTGTATTACAGCTGCTAATTCTAGATCATATGTTGCATAATTCTTTTCATGAAATTTTGAATTTCTAGACTCATAGGCAATAACATGCCCTTCTTGAGTCAGAACACCACCTAAGCCATCATTACAGGCATCAGTGGACACTACAAAACCTTTATTAGGATCTGTTATTCTTAAAATAGGTGCGTTGTTAATAAATTTTTTAACTTCTTAAATCTTTCTTCACATTTCTGATTCCAATCAAACTTCTTTCCTTTGTTCTGTAAGGAAGTTATCGGATTTTCTATCCTTGAAAAGCCTTCAATGAACCTCCGATAATAACTGGTAATTCCCATGAAAGATCTAACATCCGTCACATCCTTAGGACCCAGCCAATCTTCGATTGCCTGTATCTTTTTAGGATCTACGGAAATTCCTTCCTTGGTCACTACATGACCTAAATACTGAATAATATCCTTAAATAATTCACACTTACTAAACTTTGCGAAGAGTTGATGTTCTTGCAACACTTTCAAAACAATTTTTAGATGTTCTTTATGATCTTATTCAATTTTTGAATAGATTAGAATGTTGTCGATAAACAAGACCACAAACTTATCTAAATACTTATGCATTATGTTGTTCATTAAACACATGAAAACAACTGGGGCATTGGTAAGCCTGAATGGCATTACGACAAATTCGTAATGACCATGTCTTGTTCTGAAAGTTGTCTTAAAGATGTCATCACCTTTAATCCTCACTTGATGATATTCAAACCTTAAATCTATTTTCTAAAACACCATGGCTCCACGTAGTTGATCAAACAAATCATCTATGTGGGGCAACAAATATCGATTTTTGATGGTCATCTTGTTTAACTGACGGTAATCTATGCAAATTCGCATAGTTTCGTCCTTCTTCTTGACAAAGATGATAGGTGCCCCCTAGGGAGACACACTTGGTCGAATATACTTTTTATCAACTAACTCTTTTAATTACGATTTTAATTCATTAAGTTCCAATATGTTGAGTCGATAAGGGGCCTTTGAGCTAGGTACTGCACCTGGTACCAGCTCAATGGCAAAATCCAATTCCCTTTTCAGAGGTAATCCCAAAATTTCTTCTGGGAATACATCAACATATTCTTCTAAGACTGGGATGTCTTCCAATTTTAACTTATATGTTTTAATTTTACTTTCCTCATCAATAATTGTTACTTTGTAAGCTTTACATCCCTTCCTAACAAATCGTTTAAGTTGTAAAGAAGAAATCTTCCTTACAGTAGTTTTTCTAGGAATTCCTTTAACACTTACTGGTTTTTCATCACTGTTTAAAAATGTGAAAGTTTTATCATAACAGTTTAGAATTACTCTATGTTGTTCTAACCATTCCATACGAATCAGAAAATCATAAGAGCCAAGTGGCAAAACATTAAGTTTAACAACAGTTTCAAATTTATCCATAACTAATGCACATTCTTTCACAAAACAAGTTACTTTTCTTTTAGCACCAGTGGCTAACTGAACTAACCATGAATTCTCAAACTTATCAACAGATAACTTACATTTTTCTACTATCTGAGGAGCAATATAACTGAGAGGAGCAATATAACTGAGACTAGCTCCTGCATCAATCAAAATAGTTACAGGGGTCTAATTCATCATACCTTCTACTCGGTTCTCCAAGGCTACGTTGATTCTAGGCATGCTCCTTGCTAGTTCCCCAATGGTCATCTCCTCCTGTATAGTATGAATGTTGCTAACAGTCTTCCTCCAGTTTGGACAGACTGAAGCATAGTGTGGGCCATTACATTCCCAGCACTTGACAGGATCTTTATGCTTAAAATTCTTGGTAAAGTTTCCATGATTATTTGCAGTTTCCTTTCCTTTAGAATTATTCTGATGGTTGGGTGTACTGTTCCTATTTCCTTGGAAATTCTTGTTATTAGAATAGTTTTTGGCCTTATTGTTATTAAAATTTCTGTTAGGCACAAAATCCTTCTTCTTAGATTGAAACTGATTATTATTTTTATTAGCCTTCCAATTGGCCAGGCTTTCTTTCTTCTGATTTTGCTCAAAACAAAAGTTAGCCTTTCTCATAGCTTCCTCCAATGTCTTTGTGTTATCATATTCAATTCTATCTTTAATATGATATGGTAGACAGCTAAGGAATCCTTGTACCTTTGGTTTCTCATCTACAAGGTAAGGTACATACCTAAGTAGACTGAAGAACTTTCTGTTCAGATCCTTCATTGTCATTGAACCTAACTTTAGTTCATAGAACTCTTTAGCTCTCTCCTCATAATATTGCTCAGACAGGAATTTCTTTTTGAAATACCTCTTAAAGGTGCTCCAGTTAACTTCTTTCTCTTTTATACCCTTAACTCTCTTCAAGACCTACCTCCAAATGTCAGCTTTTCCTGAGAGGTTATATATAGCCATCCAAGCCTTTAACTGGTTACAATAATTATATACTTGGAAGTACTTCTTCATCCCAGATAACCAACATTCAGCTTCCTCCCCCTTCTCAGTCTCTCCATTAAAAGTTGGTGGTTTTATCTTTTTGAATTCCTCAGAAATTTCCTCATAAGATTTGTATTTCCTCTTTTTAACATACAGATTATCATCACTACTGTCACTAGTAGTATCATAATTTTGTTGTTCACCAAAAACTTCCGAAGATGAGCTACTTTAAGTTTTTGTATGTTTCATCTTTTTAGATTTTCGTTGATGACTGGCATATTTAGATTCTGACCTTCTAACCCTACCCTCAGTTTGAAACTTTTCAATTAGGATTTGATTTAGCTCTTCTTGAGCCCTTAGAATCCTTTCATTCTCTCGCTTTATAGACTCCATTTAAGTTTTTAAATCTTTTACAGTTTGTAACAGCTCTGAGGAATTTGTACTTAAATCCTCTGGTATAGGATCTCTTGGTAAATTTCATGTTTCAGTAGCTAGAGACTCCTCCTGTGCATACTCTTCCAGCCTTTCCATACCTGCCTATTAAACCTCAGATAAACAATTCTCTGTTGAATAACATTTAAAAAATAAAATACGTCATCACAATAATTTAATTTACTGTTTTATGAAAGCTAGTTGGGCTTCATCAAGGCCTAGAGTTTGAACCTTGTGCTCTGATACCACATGTCAAAACCCCAAAATTTCACAAAAATTTAGAATTTTTGAGATAACAATAAATGTTAAAACCTGTGGTTTACTAACAGCTAACGGTTTACAGTAAAAGAAACAGTCAAGTAATTAATTTCACTAAATATTAATTATAATAACTTAACAGTTCATTTTTGTAACAAGAATAAAGTTTTTCTTGCGTGTTGTTTTACTTCAGTTTACTGATAAGTCTTTTCATGTCTAGTAGGTGGAATCTAACTTTTGAATTCGGGGCTTACTTAGCAATCGTGCTAACGCAGATGAATACAGGTTCTTACAGGTTTACAAGTATGATTGAACGAGTATGTATTAAAATTTCTTTAAAGTGTCAGCAGTATTTTAATTGCAATTTAAAGCTTAGTATTTAAGCTGCTAAACTCTAAACAACTTCTATAAGGTAAAACCATTTGGCTTCCTTCAATTTTACTTGTAATCATGTTCAGAAGTAAGTAACGACAGTAAGATATGTTTGCGACTCTTGGAATTAGAATCTCAGTTACAAAGTATTTCTACTTTAGTCTATGTAATTTGTGATGTTATAATGATTGTTTTGTCAGTACTTATACAATAATACATTTTCTTATCTGTATAATGATTTCCCACATTTCGCTTATGCGAAATAACTTACAGCTTGTCAACCTTTGGACAATATAAGATTGATTGTGCAAATTGAAAACCATAATGCCTTCCTAGATGAGATCATGGTTTGCCTATAAATTATTTTCATGTCGAACACTATGGTTCTAGTAATTTTTGGATTCAATAGGATCCTTCCTATTTTAGTTATCTTGTTTAGTTCTATAACTACTACCTAAATGACCTGGTAAATATTTAGTAACTTCCAGTTCGTGTCATAACCACAATCCATTGAAGTATTGTCGCTATGAACTCTGTAACAAAATTTCATAATAATGTTTTTACAATACGTTTTGTATCACTTCAAAGTTCTGTTACTATTTGAGTTATTATTTTATGTAAGTCTTATAGACATGCATAATCTGTTTGTTTGATAGACATTCAGTCTATAATTAGTTCATGATCATAAATGTATTTAAATTAGAGTTTATACTCCTTTGCACTATCACATTATTCCATTTATAAAATTATGACTTGTAAAATGGTCATTACAAGAGATTTACAATGTATAAACTATAGTCTTATTACAAGGAAAACTATAGTTTGTTTATTGGTTAGAAAGAACTCTCCCATAAAACATTTAATCTCTTATCTATAATAAAGACCTAAAACTTTGATCTCTATCTAAAAACAAGACATGAATTATTTGATTTCTATCTTATAACAAAAGCAATGTTTAGAGGAGAGAAAAGCAACCATTCCAATTGCAAATGTGATAATGTAATAACATAAGGTTTATAGTGGAAATGAGTCTTATGCAAGAAATGATTATCGGGCTTCAACGAAGGTTTATAATTGACATTTCTTGAAGGGTCAACGTAACCATAAACATGGATATTCTTGTCACTATACTAATATATTATAATGTGCAAATGATTATCGATTTCGATGGCAAATTATTAGGTCGATTTATCATAGTTTAAAATCTTGCTCCAATGATTTAATAATTGTATCTTTGTTTTACGAAGGCACTATAGAACATGACCCTCTTCCATGGTTTGATTTTTTGGCTATGTGGTCGTCTCTTGACCAAGCATCGAGGATATAAAACACTGCTTGAAGCCTAACCCTTATCATTTCCTTTCCGTAGTTTTCGCTAGCCCTTGAGGCTGCTTAGCTTGGATTCCATGGTAGTCATCAGTCCTCCTTGCTCTGGTTGTATTGTGCCTTGCTTCAGTACTACATTTATCTCCGGTGTGTGGTTTTGAATGCCATTCTTAGTGGATAGGTTCTCCCTTTGCAACTAGTGGAGATTTTTGTTACCCTTGGCTCGATGCTTGTGCAATCTCCCATTCGCTGTTTTCTTGGCTTAGTGTCTAATTCAGTTCCCTTCTTTTGTTCTCGTGGCTCATCATTGTGTGAGGGTTATAGTAGTAGGCTGTTGGGTTTTAATGAAAAGGAAAGGCTTGTAGGTGGTAGTGCTCCTAGCATACTGTTTGTTGATTTTGTTAACAAGTAAGATAATAAATTTAGAGTTTACTCCCTTTGCTGTGAAAGCCTTTCTATTACTATGGTTTAAATTTATACTTTCTAACTGACAGTGGTATTTTACACTACTTGCAGGTGCTCGCTACTGTAAATATTTTACAATGAGAAATAGATAGTCACCAATGAAGGTTGTGGCTAATGGTTAATTTTTGGGTAGGACCTGTGGTCCATGTTTTGGGTTTTCACCCTACTTGCTTCAGGGTGGTTAATGGAATCACCCAGTGTTTTGGAAAACCCTCCCTCAACTCGCTACGAGTTATGAACTTTGATTTTATAGGTTGTTGTTGTAAAACTCATTATCAAACCCTCGCTAGGGTAGAATCACTTAAACTGAGCAATGTATTTAGTTTGATGACGGCTTATGGCTTGTTTAAAATAGTAGTTTTGTAAAGACAGTTTGGTCTTTTAGACTTGGTTTAATTTATCAGATGTTTATTGATAATCTCTATGTAATTTTCAGGGTTTTACCTTTCTTAACTGTAAGTGATGTTTTACTCTATTTGTATACTCTATAAGGGTTTATAATTTAAAATTTTGAGACTGTTACTTATAGCCGTTACTTAATATTTACTTGTTTTAATTGGAGTTAGGGTTTAGCCTATAAAAACCCTCATTTGATATAAAATTTTCTAATTATAATAATTACACTGTATTTTTATTTGTCCTTAAAGGACTTGTGAGTAAATTTTTTTAACCTAGTTATTAATGGTTACATAATATGTATAAATTTGGTTATTTACTTCAATATTTTGGTACTTG
>LPNX010487632.1:426584-514764 GCA_001517045.1 Pseudotsuga menziesii | reverse complement strand
TATAGTTCAGTAAATGTATTTCATTTCTGTGTTTAAATTCAGTTGGTTATTTAATAGTTTAAAAGAATTAACGTATGGTTTAACCTAGGATACTAATGTATATAGAATACAAATAGATTATGATCAGAAACATGAGCTAGGGTTTTTACCCGTTTAACTTTTATAAAGTAATAATTCCTGTATTGTTATTTTGTTAATTCGATTCTGTCACGAGATTTCTTCAATTTGTTTAAAAGAATTAATTATTTATAACAATACTATTTGTTGTTTATAATAATATTATTTGGATTAATAATATTTTTATCTGTGAATAATATATTCTTTTTAAGTTTATGTTTGTATTTATATATATATATATAATAACACTGAGAGCAATCTATAATAATTGAGTTGCTTTAATAATATTATTTTTGTACCCTTGGTGAAAGGAATAAGAACCTTTACCCTACTAATACTCCTTACATCTAATTTGTCTGCAAGTGTATGAACAGTTCTTTATTAATAATACTAGATGCATAGGTTACTACTGTCTATTCGTTATTTTGATTCTAAGAGAAATAATATTATAAGGGTTATTAAGTTCTTAATTATGATATTCCTTAATTCAATTCGTTTATCTTTAGAATTTAATCAGGTTACCTATCCTTACTTAAAGTTTGGATAGTTGTAGGTAAAATAGCTATCAATAGTAGCAAAAGAAATAAACTAACAGAACTATATTTACATCTTTACTTAACATAAATATTAAGCATTCAACTGATATTTCTATTCCTTCTGTTTGAGTATAGATATACAGTTTACAGAAGTAGGTATTGTGTAGAAGAATGAATTACATACTTGAACATACTACTATTAGTAAATAATATGATTCTTTTTCTTTTCTGATATTCTAAATGCACAGTCTAGATCTGATGACAACTATGGAAAAACAACTATATATTGAAATAAAACATTTCAATACATTGAAAAACATAAGAACTCTATTCATTTCATATTTCTATCATACTTCATTCATTTAAACACACTACCTGTTCTAGAGTACGATCTGGATTACTCCAGATGGGGAAAAACATAGGTAGGATTTATTTTTCATCAAAGAACAGATTCAACATTAAAAAACATAATAGATTTCAAACTTAATAGTTCACAAAATAACATATAATCATTCATTATTTGTTCACACATAGATATAAACTCTAACACGGGAATTAAAAGATAGTGGAACCTGTTTTTAAAGCTAGATGACAATAGCAATGGGAGGCCGTTCCTCCCTACCAACTCCTGGAGAGCACTCAAACATCGACTTCTCAGGACCCTCGATCCTGTTCTGGTCTCC
This sequence comes from Pseudotsuga menziesii, assembly GCA_001517045.1. Taxonomy (NCBI): domain Eukaryota; kingdom Viridiplantae; phylum Streptophyta; class Pinopsida; order Pinales; family Pinaceae; genus Pseudotsuga; species Pseudotsuga menziesii. The sequence continues at coordinate 513,428 of LPNX010487632.1, read as the reverse complement.
TTGGTTGGAACTAAGTGGAGCAAACAACAAAGTACTAGTCCAGAGACTTAATACCAACTCTGCACACTGCAGCAAGATCTTTCAACTGCGAAGCTGTACTAGATCATCTTCCTGCAGTTTACCCCTCAAACACCTTCCTCAAAAATTTCCTTCCCAATGAATTCCTTGAAGTGCATTCACCTAAATGATTCTTCTCCTAGAATGATCAGCTTCAGCTCTCTTCAATGTGTACTTTTATTAAGATTGCCTAGGACTTTTTGGGTTAGTTGTCATTAATTGAGCCACCTGCTCTGATCCCACTTTCTTGGGGGATCATGACCCCAAATGTAGGGAGGTTGCCACTTGTATATTTTCTCTCCACCTAGTCTCCTACACCAACTTGACTAGTAACACTCTTTTTAATAGCTATCCCAAGCTGTTATCTCCACTTTTATTTATTTAAAATTAAAATATTCAAAATTACATTCCACATTCTTGACTCTGTCGAGTCATCAGTTACAACTTAGCATTATATTTAACATAATTTCTTGGATTAAAATCAAAGTAAGATAATATTATTTTACAAAATTGGGGCATGTGACATACACACCCCCTTAGAATATAACATCGTCCTCGATGTTATTTATTCTTCATTCTCTGAAGTCCCCTAGAACAGAAATGGATATGCATCTCGCATTTTACTTTCTAATTCCCAAGCGGCTTCTTCTAGACTAAGGTGCTTCCATTGCACCTTCACCTGTCAAATGGTGTGGTTTTGAAGTGTAATTTCCTTCCTCTTGAGGATACAGTCTGGTTCCACCAGAAATTCTCCTTCTGGTTCCATCTGTACAACACTCTAGTTAACAACATGAGTAGCATCATGAACATATTTCTTTAAAATGGAAATGTGAAAAACATTATGTACTCTTAAGTTAGGTGGTAATGCTAATTGATAAGCTACTTGTCTAATCCTAGAGAAAATTTCAAGTGGGCCACAGTATCGAGGTGCCAGTTTTGCACAAATGCCCAATCTTAGAGAGCTCTTTTTGGGCGTTACCTTGATGAACACATGTTCACATACCTGAAACTCCTTTGGAGTTCTTTTTAAGTCTGCTTGAATTTTCTGCCGATCGTGTGCGAACTTCAAATTTCCATGCACTTGTTTCACAATTTCTTCCATTTCTTTCAATAGTTCTAGACCTAATACCAATATATCTATTGGATTACTCCAAGAGATAGGAGTATTACATTTTCGTCCATATAAAATTTCAAATGGATCAAATCTAGCTGATGTCTGATAATTATTATTATAAGCAAATTCTACCAGATGTAAATAGTCATCCCATTTACCAGGCTGGTCTTTCACATACATTCTCAATAAATCTTCGAGTACCTGGTTTACCCTTTCAGTTTCTCCATCTATTTAAGGATGGAAAGAAATACTGAAATTTAATGTGGTGTTTAACCCTTTAAACAAATACTTCTAAAAGTTTCCTGTAAACTTGGGATCTCTATCTGAGAATATGACTTTTGGTACTCCATGTAATCGAAAAATTTGCTTTAGAAAAATATCAGCTATGTTGACAGCTTTTTAAGTAGTTTTAACAGGTATAAAATGAGCTGCTTTGCTTAATTTATCAACTACTACCATGATAGAATCATTCTAATTTTGATTTCTAAGCAGTCCAGTAATAAAATCTGACTAATCACCTCCCATTTCCAGCTATGGATAGGTAAAGGATGTAGCAAACTAGCTAGGTGTTGGTGTTCAGTTTTTACCTATTGGCATTCTAAACACCTTGCAATATACTCAGCTACTTCAGTTTTCATATTTCGACAGAAATACTTTTTTCTTAACATAGTTATAGTCTTTTGGTAACCCGAATGACCTGAATATGGTGTTTTATGAATTTCATCCAGAATTAATAGCTTGACTTTAGGTACGTTAGGTACATACAGTTTATCTTTGTACAATAAAAATTCTTTTTCATTTAAACTGTAACCTTTTATTAAGTTTTCTGTTGAATTTTCTTTAGATTTAGATTGCAAATTCTGGTAAATTTCATCTTGTTTTATTCCTTCTTTAAGCTATTCATCTAAGTCTAAAACATAAGTACTGATTTCTATTGAAAAATTCAGCCTTGCGTTCCTACTTAACGCATCATAAACTTTATTTTATTTACCTTTTATATGCTGGATTTCGAAATCATACTCGCTTAAGAAAACTAACCACCTAGCTTGTTTGGCATTTAAATTAGGCTGATCTAAAAGATACTTCAATCCTTTATTATCAGTCATTAAAACAAATTTTCTGCCAATTAGGTGATGTCGCCACATCTTTAATATGTGTATTACAGCTACTAATTCCAGATCATATGTTGCATAATTCTTTTCATGAACTTTTAACTTTCTAGACTCATAGGCAATAACATGCCCTTCTTGAGTCAGAACACCACCTAAGCCATCATTACAGGCATCCGATGCACACTACAAGTCCTTTATTAGGATCTGCTATTCTTAAAATAGGTGCACTGGTTAATAAAGTTTTTACATTCTCAAAGCTTTCTTCACATTTCTGATTCCAGTCGAACTTCTTTCCTTTCTTCTGCAAGGAATTTATTGGATTTTCCATCCTTGAAAAGCCTTCAATGAACCTCCGATAGTAACCGGTAATTCCCATGAAAGATGTAACATCTGTCACATCCTTAGGAACCAGCTAATCTTCGATTTCCTGTATATTTTTAGGATCTATCGAAATTCCTTCCTTGGTCACTACGTGACCTAAATACTGAATATTATCCTTAAAGAAATCACACTTAATAAACTTTGAGAAGAGTTGATATTCTCCCAACTCTTGCAAAACAATTTTTAGATGTTCTTTATGTTTTTCTTCACTATTTGAATAGATTAGAATGTTTTCGATAAACACAACCACAAAATTATCTAAATACTTATGCATTACGTTGTTCATTAAACACATGAAGACAGCTGGGGCATTGGTAAGCTCAAATGGCATTACGACAAATTCGTAATGACCATATCTTGTTCTGAAAGCTGTCTTAAAGATGTCTTCATCTTTAATCCTCACTTCATGATATCTAGACCTTAAATATATTTTCGAAAACACCGTGGCTCCATGTAGTTGATCAAACATATCATCTATGTAGGGCAGCGAATATCGATTTCTGATAGTCATCTTGTTTAACTGACGGTAATCTATGCAAAGTCGCATAGTTTCGTCATTCTTCTCGACAAAGATAATAGGTGCCCCCTAGGGAGACACACTTGGTTGAATATACTTTTTATCAATTAACTCTTTTAATTGCAATTTTAATTCATTGAGTTCCAATATGTTCATTCGATAAGGGGCCTTTGAGCTAGGTACTGCACCTGGTACTAGCTCAATGGTAAAATCCAAATCCCTTTTCGGAGGTAATCCCATAATTTCTTCTGGGAATACATCAACATATTATTTTAAGATTAGGATGTCTTCCAATTTTAACTTATATGTTTTAATTTTACTTTCCTCATCAGTAATTTTCACTGTGTAAGCTTTACATCCCTTCCTAACAGCTTGTTTAAGTTGTAAAGAAGAAATCTACCTTACAGTAGTTTTTCTAGGAATTCCTTTAACACTTATTGGTTTTTCATCACTGTTTAAACATGTGAAAGTTTTATCATAACAATTTAGAATTACTCTATGTTGTTCTAACCAGTCCATATGAATCAGCGAATCATAAGAGCCAAGTGGCAAAACATTAAGTTTAACAACAGTTTTAAATTTATCCATAACTAATGCACATTCTTTCACAAAACAAGTTACTCTTCTTTTAGCATCAGTGGCTTACTGAACTAACAATGAATTCTCAAACTTATTAATAGATAACTTACATTTTTCTACTATCTGAGGAGCAATATAACTGATACTAGCTCCTGTAACAATCAAAATAGTTACAGGGGTTTGATTTATCATACCTTCTACTTCCACCATGGAAGTCAGATATTCAGCTTGTCAGTTCTCCAAGGCTGCGTTGATTCTAGGCATCCTCCTTTCTAGTTCCCCAACGATCATCTCCTCTTGTATAGTATGAATGTTGCTAACAGTCTTCTTCTAGTTTGGACAGACTGAAGCATAGTGTGGGCCATTACATTCCTAGCACTTGACAGGATCTTTACGCTCAAAATTCTTGGTAAAGTTTCCATGATTATTTGCAGTTTCCTTACCTTTAGAATTATTCGGATGGTTGGGTGTACTCTTCCTATTTCCTTGGAAATTCTTGTTATTAGAATAGTTTTTGGCCTTATTGTTCTTAAAATTTCTGTTAGGCACAAAATACTTCTTCTTAGATTCAAACTGATTATTATTTTTCTTAGCCTTCCAGTTGGCCAGGCTTTCTTTCTTACGATTCTGCTCAAAACAAAAGTTAGCCTTTCTCATAGCTTCCTCCAAGGTCTTTGTGCTATCATATTCAATTCTATCTTTAATATGATATGATACACAGCTATGGAATCGTTGTACCTTTGGTTTGTCATCTAGAAGGTAAGGTACACACCTAAGTAGACTTAAGAACTTGCTGTTCAGATCCTTCATTCTCATTGAACCTAACTTCAGTTCATAGAACTCTTTAGCTCTCTCCTCATAATACTGCTCAGACAGGAATTTCTTTTTGAAATACCTCTTAAAGGTACTCCAGTTAACTTCTTTCTTTTTTATACCCTTAACTCTCTTCAAGTCCTGCCCCTAAATGTTTGCCTTTCCTAAGAGGTTATATATAGCCATCCTAGCCTTTAATTGTTTACAATAATTATATATTTGGAAATACTTCTTCATCCCAGATAACCAGGATTCAACTTCCTCCCCCTTCTTAGTCTCTCCATTAAAATTTGGTGGTTTTATATTTTTGAATTCCTCAGAAATTTCCTCATAAGGTTTGTATTTCCTCTTTTTAACATACGGATTATCATCACTACTGTCACTAGTAGTATGATAATTTTGTTGTTCACCAAACACTTCCGAAGATGAACTACTTTCAGTTTTTGTATGTTTCATCTTTTTAGATTTTCGTTGATGACTGGCATGTTTAGATTCTGACCCTCTAACCCTACCCTCAGTTTGAAACTTTTCAATTAGGATCTAATTCAGCTTTTCTTGAGCACTCAAAATCCTCCCATTCTCTCGCTTTACAGAATCCATTTAAGTTTTTAAATCTTTTACAGTTTGTAACAGCTCTGAGGAATTTGTACTTAAATCCTCTGGTATAGGATCTCTTGGTAAATTTCATGTTTTAGTAGTTGAAAACTCCTCCTGTGCATACTTTTCCAGCCTTTCCATACCTGCCTGTTAAAATTCAGATAAAAAATTCTCTGTTGAATAACATTTAAAAAATAAAATGCGTTAGCACAATAATTTAATTTACTTTTTTATGAAAGCTAGTTGGGATTCATCAAGGCCTAGTGTTTGAACCTTGTGCTCTGATACCACATGTCAAAACCCCAAATTGTCACAAAAATTTAAAAATTTTGAGATAACAATAAATGCTAAAACCTGTGGTTTACTAACAACTAACGGTTTACAGTAAAAGAAATAGTCAAGTAATTAATTTCACTAAATCTTAATTATAATAACTTAACAGTTCATTTTTGTAACAAGAATAAAGTTTTTCTTGTGTGCTATTTTACTTCAGTTTAATGATGAGTCTTTTCATGTCTAGTAGGTGGAATATAACTTTTGAATCCAGGGCTTACTTAGCAATCGTGCTAATGTAGATGAATACTGGTTCTTACAGGTTTACAAGTATGATCGCATGAGTACGTATTAAAAGTTCTTTAAAGTGTCAGCAGTGTTTTAATTGCAATTTAAAAGCTTAGTAATTAAGTTGCTAAACTCTAAACAGCTTCTGTAAGGTAAAACCATTTGGCTTCCTTCAGTTTTACTTGTAAACATGTTTAGAAGTAAGTAACGACAGTAAGATATGTTTGTGACTCTCGGCATTAGAATATCAGTTACAAAGTATTTCTACTTTAGTCTATGTAATTTGTGATGTTAGTCTATGTAATTTGTCTCCACTTTTATTTATTTAAAATTAAAATATTTAGAATTACATTCCACATCCTTCACTCTGCTGAGTCATCAGTTATAGCTTAGCATTAAATTTAACATATTGTCTTAGAATAAAATAAAAATAAGATAGTATTATTTTACAAAATTGGGGCATGTGACATTGCCATAAACAACTTCTTGTGTAAGGCCTTAGCCTCATCTCCCTATGGAACTAGAACCTCCTCACTGATATAGGAGTCCAACTCATTTTCTTCTAGGACCAGGGAGATCCTATACTTCCAAGATCGGAAGTTATCATCTCCCTTAAGCTTTTCATCAAGCTTGGTATGATGAAACATCTTAAACTGAGAACCTCAAATGGAAATACAAAAGATTTAGATCTTACCAGGTCAAGATGTCGAATCTGTATTTGGAGCTGAAATCCTGCAGTGTTGGTTCAGGAACAAATTAGGGTTTTGCTTTTATGGAGTTTCGTCCAACCAAATGCTTTGAATTTGATCCCTAACTTTCATTTTAGGGAGGAGATCAATCTTGGCCTGGGCTCACTGAAAAATTCCTCTTCTATGAGAATCCCTAATTTTCGGTAGTAGTGTCGGGTCCAAAACAGAAAAACCTCAGAATTGGATTCTACTTTGACAGAAAGATTTTCCCTAGGGAGGAGATTTATTCCAACCTTCTTTTGCTGAAAATCTATGGAGAGAGATCTACAAAGTAGTAAGCCCTAGTTCCCGTAGCTACACAGTGTCCTCTTATCAGGTTAGCTCTGATCCCATGTTAGATTTTTATCATTAATCTAGCAATACAATAGGATCTTTAACTGAGAGAATAACAAGCACATCAATCAAACACAAGAGAGACTGAACACAGTGTTTATCCTCAGGGAAACCATAAATGGTGAAAACCTTGCAACTTCCTCAGAGATAGAATCAACACCAAAAGTAAAGCCCCAACATAGTAAGGTGATCTCCCGACAGCAGTAACCTCTTTCTGTCTAGACCCAGTGTATTCTCCTTCCTCAGCTATGCGCTACACTTGAGTGTGTATGAGATGTGTGATAAATAGAGAGGCGAGCTTTCTATTTATACTAATTCCTGACTTGACTAAACCCTACTAGGGATGACCTCTCTAGGAGAGTCTAATAACCCTAGTGCCCTGGAACTACAGGGACTTTAACCCTTAGCCAATAGGAGGGTTACCCACAATGACTTGACATGACTTGTTTACATTATAGAACTTACCAATAGGAACATTGGGGCATGAAATGACTCAAGTAGATCTCGAAAGAAACATTACGTTACAATACATAAGAAATACAAGTGAAATACATTCTGAAGTTACATATACATCAATAACCATGTCCAATAGACACCTCATAGAGATCTTGTCTCTTCAAAGATGCAATCATCTTCAACTTCTATTTTGAATAGCTTGTGAATGGGGTGAGAAGAGTAACTCATGAATCCATTCAAATTTGTACCTACAAAAACACAAAAGGGGAACCATAAGATTGGATAGCCTACACATTTTAGGTTTTCATCACACCCAACATAGTTGATCAAGAAATCTTGATCAACAATTCCTCTACTTCGGGTATTAAGTGGTAAACCTTCGGCTTCTAGGGATGTGTTGGAAGGAGAAATTTTTCTCAATTTTTTTTTGATCCAAGTATGAATCTATAGTAGGAGAAGTGCCTTGTCCCGCTAAGGGTCTGATACCATGTAAAATTAAGCATAGAGATCTGTGGACCAACACCGAACTCACAAGAAAGAACATACAATTTTACTCAGAAATTGAAGAATGAAACAGTGCAAAAATGGCTTGCAACTGTGAATGATTTCATTAGTCAAAAGTGATTAGATAATTAATTACAATGTAGTACAATGGCTAAATATCCCCATGCAATTTGAATCCATGTGAGGAAATTCGAATTGGTTTGACTCTACTTGACTGCATGGCTAACTAAACTTGTCTAAATCACTATCGGAGTGCAAAATCCCAACTCAAGTGTCTAATTTAGTCTTAATTATTATTTAACTAGTCAAACTGATTGAGGTAGGTGAGTAAATGCACCTCACCTACATTCAGCCATGCAAATCTAGCACTAACTGAGTAGAACTAAATATAACATACTACAACTAAATGTAACTAACTCCTAACTGGTCTTGACTATTCACCAACTGAACTCAAATGAAGGAGGTTGGTGCTGACACTCCCAATGGCTCCTAATTTGTAGGGAATTGTCTAGGAAGCTCCTAAATTGATGCATGCAAATGCATTCAGTGGATGTTGGCCAGAATTAGTGTTCCCCACACTCTAGTGACTTGTACATGTGGACGAATTAGGCCAAGTGGACCCAATGGTGCTAGTGACTAAAAATAGACTAAAAGGACTCCATATTTAGACATACTCCATATTTATACATAATTGACCAAATTGTACAAGGGAGGATTATAATCCTAACAATATGAAACTTCTTGCTAATGGCATTGACAACCTTGTTCTCTTTCCCTTTCACATGTTTAATTTCAAAATAAAAAATGGATAGAAACTAAGATCATCTAGCTTTCCTTGAATTTAATCTTCATTGGTTAAATAGATATTTTAAATCTCATATGGTTTGTTATGAGCTCACATCTACTGCCAAATAATGTTCCCACATCTTGATCACATGCAATGTGCCGACGAATTCTAAATCACGAGTCACGTTGTTTTTTGTGCTCCTTTACTTTTTGGGATTCATAGTATATGACAAACCCTTCCTATATTAACATGCAACCAAATTCCTCGATACATGCATCCATTCACACTATGAATTCTTTCCCTTTGTCAATGATTTTTAAAATAGGATCGTGAGTAAGGGAATGATTCAATTGTTAGAAGTTGACTTCACATTTCTCATACCACATGAATTTCAGGTTATTCCTTTGCAGTGATGTAATTGGATGGGTGATTTTTGAAAACCCTTCAATAAATCGACGAAAATACCTTGTAATACCCATAAATTATCTTACATCTAAAATATTCCTTGGAGTATACCAATTTATTATTGATTCAATATTTTCTAGATCCATCGTAATTCCATCTCCTGAGATAAAATGACCCAAGTAGTGTACCTTTGTCTGATAGAAGGTACAGTTACTTAACTTGGAATATAGTTTTTATTCTCTGATGGCCTACAACACCATTCTCATGTAATCCTAATGATCTTCTTCACTCCTAGAGTACACAAGGGTATCATCCAAGAATACGAACATGAACTTGTCAAAATAATTGTTGAAGACATTGTTCACGAGGAACGTAAATAAGGTTGGTGCATTGGTGAGTCCAAATGGCATGACCATGAATTCATAATGGCCATATATTGTCCTAAATGTTGTCTTATAGATATCTTCTTCCTTATCTTAACTTGATGATATCCCTACCTCAAATCGATCTTAGAAAACACCTTATCTTCCTTCATATGATCAAACTTCAATTCTAGGGAATGGATACTCGTTATTGATTGTTACCTTATTTAGCTTCTTGTAATAAATAAATAAACTCAAGGTGCCATATTTATTTTTAAAAAATAACACTTTTTCTCTCCAAAAGGATACATAGGTTCGATATTCTTCTTATCCATTAATTCTATTAGTTTCATCTTCAATTCTATTGATTCGAGAGTGGTCATTGTATAAGGATATTTGGAAACTGGCATTTCCCCTAGAACAATACTATTTTGAATCCAATGTCCCTTTTTGGTGTCAGTCACAGAACTTCATCCAGTAATACATCCATGAACTCTTGCAAAAACTTGTACTATTAGATTATGGGGCCTTTATCTTCTAGGGAATTTGATTCATGAATTGAATACAATTGGCATCCCTTCTTCTTAAACTTTTTGAGTTGCAAGCCTGAGATATGCCTAATTGATACCTACTTAGGAAGTCCCTTCAACACTCTTTTTCCTTCCTTCATCATCAATGCATTAAAGGACTTTCTCATAGAAGTCCACCTTGACTCTATGTTTTTCCATCCAATCGATTCCAATGAGGGAATCATAGGATCCCAAGGGTAACACATTCAAATATATTTTGGTGAGGATTCCATTTAGTTCTATTTGACATTCCAATACTACACTCACCTTCCTCTTTGTGTCAGCAGCTAATCGGACTAGCCAAGACTTAGCATGATGCACCTTTCTAACAAGACAACCTTCAAACACTTTTGGTTCAATATAACTATGAGTCGATAATGGGTCTTTCAAAACATAAATAGATCGCTCAACAATATTACCTCCAACTTCCACCACCACTGATTGATGGTATTCTTAACAGTTGTCCAGCACTGTATAAATATGTGGAGCTGACCTTGCCATATCCTTCACTATGACCGATCCATCCGTATTATGCAACCTCTGATGATTTTCTCCTTGATGCAGAAATTTTCTCTAAATGTGGTTTCCTCCACATATCCAACACTAAAGCATTCTTTTTTACCCTCTTTTTTGTGCTACTACTAGTTCATTCCCACTTCTATCTTGTTGTCCTGGTGGAAATCCCTTGATGGATTTTTAAATGGGATTTTAAATAAATTTTTGCTTTGTTCAAACTTTTCTTTTGTCTTTCATTTCCATGTTGGTTTAAATTTTGATTTTCCCTTGCTCTACTCATAATAATGCATGATCATTCTAATGTCTTCATAAAAGTTGGGAGGATTGACAAATTCAATTATTTCTCAGAAATTTTGAGGTAGACTTCCAAGGAAGAGTTGAATCTTGACTCTTTCATTATTTATGTAACTCACATACCTTATCAATTCCAAAAATTTATGGACATGCTCCTCTATTGTCTTTTGTCCCAATTTCTGTTCATGGAACTCTTTCCTGTTATTATCATAGTATCTGGAAGATATGTAATTTTCCATGAAATACATCTGGAATTGCTCCTAGATGATCCCCCTCTCCTTAATTATTTTTTCTTTCATGAGATTCTCCCACCAGATCAAAGCTTATTTGTTGATTTTGTAAATAGAAACCATAACCTTCTCATTGTTTGTGTAATCATAAATCCTAAAATACATTTTCCATTCCAAGAATGCATGCTTCTACTTCCTGTCTTGTCATATTTTTTCGATAAAAGGTGGGAGGTCTTTCCTTCCTAATTTCTCCGTGTGGAATCCTCTAGAATTTCCCTCCATGTACATATCTTCGGGAAGCACATTTCATAGGAGCTCAAGATCCATACAAGTCACACAATTTTCCCAAATAATATCATGATGAAGGTATCCTTCATGCCCTACTTCCATTTCTTGGACTCATCATCCTCTTCCTAGGACAGGCTCTAGAGAAGCTTTCTATAATCCTTCCTTCTTTGTCCATATTTCATGGATTGGACTCAATATTAATATTTTTTTGCATATCAGTGAAGCTCTCCAAACTAGTAGCATTAATTTGGTTATGTTCTTCCTGATCGTTAATCATTCCTTCATTGAAACTTATCATTGTCTCAACCAAATTTTCAGGAGTGATTTTCTCTCTTTCCACATTGGACATTGTTTCAACATTTTCTTCCTGCATGTTTTCTCCAATGAAATCCTCATCATTTTCATAAGGATCATTTGCACCATTCATGGTCACCATTTCCTTTTCAAACTATTTTCTTGCATTAGAGGAAATTTCAACTCAAAATGGGCCTTTCAACCCTAATTTAAATTCCATGTCATCATGTGTTAGCCAATGAAATTGATTTAAATTTGAAATACCATATAGGTCTTAAACAAATTTTTAATAGAAATTTGGGGATAGCTATCATGAAAAAAACTACTCTTTTTGTTCCTATTTTCGACATATCTCCTTGTTTTTTTACTCAAATTTCGATCAGGAGAGCTCCCTAGATGAGGAATTAAACTCCGCATACAATGAGTACCCACTCTGCATACCTTTGACGGACCCTGCTACCCCAAAAACAAGAAATACCTGAAAAAACATGATGAAACATCATCATGTTTTTTCATGTATTTCTTATTTTTTGGGTAGCAAGGTCCGTCAAAGGTATGCAGAGTGGGTACTCATTGGATGCATAGTTTAATTCCTCATCTAGGGAGCTCTCCCAATCAAAATTTGAGGAAACACATAGGGAGATATGTTGAAAATACGAACGAAAAAAATATTTTTTTCTTTCCTTTCTCCAAAATTAATAAATATTATTTTATTATTTTGACTATTATTTTATTATTTTCCTTAGGAGTCCCATTTTTGAATTGAAATTTTCTCTAATGCTATGGATTTTACAAACTATCAACTACAACATCATGCATTCACATAAACAATTATTAGACAAATTAAAAATGCGCCAAAAGAATCAGAATTATGATCCCTACTAGTTTATAAAATTTAGATTGCATGCACTTGTTGTGCATCCCTAATTTCTTGTAAGCATGGATATGACCCAAACATCTTAAGCATTGTACCCATTAGCTCTGATACTACTTTGTATCATCCCCATCCATCTCTTTGGAATTTTCAAGAGACGAGAGATTATCATTACAACCTGAATTCAATTTTTATTTACCTGAGCCTTCCATGACCAAATCGATCTTTGGAAAAACATTTCATGGGATCGAGCTAACAATTTTTTTCCAATCCATTTAATGCCAATGTTTTTATCCCTAAACAATGCACAAGGATATTAATCACCCTAGTGTCAAATTATCATGACCTTAATTAACTCTTTAATCAATCCCAATTGTTGGAATTAACTTATAACTAAGCGGGGGGTATCAGTAATTGCGAAGATATGTATGCATTTAGCTTATGCAGAATTTCACAGATTTAAAACTTTCCAACATCCACGAAAATAAGCAGATTAACACACAAATACTTGAGAACAATTGTATATTATAAATATACAAGTATAATTAGATTAGTGGGAAATTACACTCTCCAAACTTGAGCACCCACTCAATTCAGGTGTTTGCCTAATCCCAAGTACTATGCGGTCTATTGGCATCGACCTACAACAAATTCAATAAGTGTAAGAACCAACTCATGATATTTAAGAACTAACCTGGACGACTATCAGTATTATGTCACAAACTGTGAATTATAGCTCCAAGCTCTGGCATGTGGATAACTGTGCTCTTTTGTTGTGGACGCAAAAAATTTCATTTGTTCTCCATCACCGTTTGGAAGGAGCCTAAAACCCCTTGATTTTTATCTGCACCAACATAAAGGATGATGCTACACCCTCATTATATTCTCCAGTACCGACTCGAAAGAGTATGAAACCCCCTACTCCTTGGATGTTATGACCTCGCTAATATGAACTATGGTTGTATAGAAAAAACTTGTAAATAGAGAAAATACCTTATACTCAATACACAACTGTTATAACTTTATTGAGCTACATCTAAGTTTCTGCATCTAATAGAAAATTTCCCAAAACCACAATGTGTAAAAATATTTGTGGTCCGTGTCTTCTTAGCTGATCTATTTTTGACGCTCAATCGCACTTGTTTCACTGTGATCTATGTGTTTACTAAGAAACAATCTTCACACATCCAAAATACGAGTATCATTTTCTTCTAGCGCACTTATTCACTATTCATCAGTAACTGAATTTGCACATTGCATCTTTTCTACATAAAGATAGTCTCTTTTATCAATGATCCATTAATACCCCAAATAAATTCTAAATCTTGTCAAAGTTGTTTGAATTATTGTTCCATTCATATTCAAGAAATGAGTGCAATTAGATTGTATTATGATGTAGTGTAAAGCAATGAATAATACACACTGAAAAAGACAAATTTCACTGGAAACAAATAAATATTTCTCAGTATAATTACAGTATAAACTTCATTAATCCTAGTAGTATACAACAGTGTTACATAAAATATAATTCGAATCATGTGGATATGATTTGAATCTACCAACTCAATCTGACTGGATGGCTAACTAGAAGTTTCTAAATCACTATCTAAGTACACTATATCAACTCTAGTGGTTAAATTTAGTCCTTAAATCTGTTTAATCAGTTAAACTAGTATAACCGATGTGGTTGGTGAGAAGTAGGTGAGAATATGTGCCTAACCACATGCATCCATGCAAGACTAGCACTAACTGAACTGGAGAACATCTAACAAAATGGAACTAGAGCATAACTCAACTTGACTAATCACTTACTTGTTCAGGTACATAGGGTACTCCCAAAAGACCAAACACCTTCAGCAACCGCTTGACACAAATAGATCACATATCAATACACCAATGTTTGTCATGTGGTTAAAACCCTCAAGAGGGAAACACTCCACAACCCCAGCCAAATAGCTACATGGAGCAATTTATTATGGAAAAGAAAGAAAGTTAAATGAGCTTCTCATAATCGATCAACTAGCCAAGGACCCTCCATGCTCTTTAAATATAGATCATGGACCAATTGGGTGTTAAGCCATGAATCAATGATAGATATGATCTATGAGAAGTTGATCCATCAGATCAATCTATGTCTAGAACATATCGTGACCATTGGATTAAAATATTTACAAATGCATACTAATGCATAGTAAAGAAACACATTTTTACCTAATAGATATATTACACAAGTTGATCTTAACTAACTCATAAGTGTCTAAATATCATAACATCCCCCCTTGCAAACAAATTGGGATAGGATTGAAGGATTTACAAAACTGACACTATTAGGAGAAGGAAGGAGGCATTAGAGCCTATCCCCCCTTAAGGACACATTCATGAACTCCTAACATAGACCGAAGTTTAGAAAACTTCGCTTCTGTAAGAGACTTGGTGAAGATGTCTGCAACTTGATCATATGTAGGGAAATAGAGCACTTCAATAACATGATCATGAACAATATTTATAATGAAGTGCATGTGTATCTCAATTTGTTTGCTGCACTGATGTAGAAATGGATCTTTGGCAAGCTTGATGGCACTTTGATTGTTGCACCAAAGTGGAGTAGGATGTTGCTGCTCGAATCCAAACTCTGAAAGGATCTGTCAAAGCCATAAAGCTTCCTGACTGGCATTAATTGCGGCTCGATATTATGCTTCTGCTGAAGAAAGAGCAAGAGCTTGTTGTTTCCTACAAGCCCAAGTGACAGGTCTAGATCCAAGACTGAAAACATAAACTGCAGTAGAATTTCGATCATAACATAATATGAATCAGTGAAACCAACCAACAAAGGTTCCCCCCCTGTACTGTAATGAATCCCAAACTGAATTGTACCTCAAATATATCGAAGTATTCTTTTTGTACTTTCCAATGACTTTCATGAGGAGTTTACATATATTGGGAAACATGACCAACGACAAAGGAAAGGTCAGGATGATAATGAGTCAAGAATAAAAGACTACCAACAAGCTGGAAATACAAGGTGGAATCTACTTCACGGGAAGTACAAGTGGTAGAAAGTTTGACTCCATACTGGAAGGGAGAAGGGGCTGGTTTATAATCTTCCATGTGGAAGCAACGAATAAGGTCACAAGCATACTTAGACTAGAAAACAAATATTCCCTCTTTGGTTTGTAAGACTTGGAGACCAAGAAAATAATTCAAATGTCCCAAGTCTGACATTTCAAAATTTTGCTTAAGAATGGATTTCACATGGGTTATAAGTTTAGGGTCACTACCAGTAAGGATAAGATCATCAACATAAAGAATAAGTATGATGATATGGTTTCCTACTTTCTTGGTATAGACATTGGGGTCAGAATGGCATCTAGAAAAAACTAGTATCAAGGAGAAAGCTATCCATTTTGGCATACCAAGCTCTAGGATCTTGCTTAAGGCCATATAAGGATTTCTTAAGGAGACAGATAAGGCTAGAGTTATCTTGAACATATCCATGAGGTTGTTCCATGTAAGTTTCCTCCTGTAAATCACCATGTAAAAAGGCAAACTTGACATCCATTTAATGGATTTCCCAGTTATGTAAGGAAACAAGGGAAAGAACAAGGCGGATGGAATTCATTTTTGTGACAGGAGGAAAGTTTTCATTGTAGTCAATCCATTCAACTTGGGAAAAACCTTTGGCAACTAACCTTGCCTTAAATATTTCAACACTTCCATCTCATTCATACTTAGTTCTATAGACCCTTTTACATCTGACAAGTTTTCTTCCTTTTGGAAGAGGAACAAGATCACAAGTATTGTTCACCATTAAGGAACGATATTCTTCATCCATAGCTGCATCCCAATATGGATTTCCTGAAGCTTCTGCAAAAGTTTATGGATCATGATTCTCGGAAACTTGAGCCAAAAGAGAAGAGGCTCGCTAAAACTAAGAACGTGTTCGACGTTGATTTCTAGGATCACTGGCAAGATCACCAGCTGCATCACATGTTGAACGAAACCATCGAGGAAGCATTAGTGTTGGTGCAATTGGAGGAACATGAGCTGGTGGAGGTGTATTTTCATCCTCACTTTCATCAGCAGAAACTAGAGTTGGAAACCTATCAAGGAAGTTGGAAGAAGAAGAAGAAGGCACAATCGCTGAGGCTTGCAGGCCAAAGATGGCACACCGGCCAAGTTAGGATTGTAGGCCAAGAGATTTTCATCAAATTTAACATCTCTTATAATGATAATATCATGAGAATGTGGCTGAAGAAGTCTATAACCTTTTACATCTTCAAAATATTCAACAAATATGCACTTTTCACTTTTAGGCTGCAATGCTTTCCGCTTTTCAGCCGGAATGTGAGCCCATGCTTCACAACCAAACACACGAAAGTGACTTACATATGGTTTGATTTTTCTCCATGCTTCTTCCAATGTTATACCTTGTAAAAATTTAGTGGGTGTGCGATTAACTATGTAATTTGCACAATTTATGGCCTCAGTCCAATATTGAAGACTTAGTCCCTTAGATTGGACCATACAATTAGCCATTTATTTTAAAGTGTGGTTCTTCTGTTTAGATACACCATTTTGTTGTGGTGTATATGGAACAGTGTATTGTTGTTGGATTCCTTGTTCATTGCAGAAAGTAGTGAACTTCTTGTTAACATATTCTCCTCCATTGTTAGATCTTAACTTAATAATTTGATGACCAGATTATTTTTCAACAAGGGCCTTTTAGGCCAAGAACATGTTAAATACTTCACTCTTAAGTTTTAGGAAGTAAACCCAAGTGCATCTGGAGTACTTATCAATGAAAGTTAAGAAATATTTGAAATGAGAAAAGGATGCAGATGGAAGAGGGTCACACAAGTCACTATGCATAAGCTCCAAGGGAACCAAGGCATGCTAAGAGGCACATTTGTCAAAACTGTCCCGATGATGTTTTCTGAGTACACAACTAGAACAAACACCATCCTTGCAAGATACCTTCGGAAGACCAATCACCATATTGTCTTTACATAGTTGTTGCAATGAGCGATAATTTATGTGACCAAATCGCTCATGCCAAAGTTTGCTCAAGTTATCACTATGAGCAACAAAAACTAAAGGAAAAGGTAACGACCCAAAGTTGTTATATTTGTACAACCTGGTAGTATCATCAATAGTTCTAGTAGTAAGAACATTTTGAGAATTTTTAAAATCCTTGATTACAACTTAGTGAGGTGTAAACGTCACAGTTTTACCTTCCTGAATGAGAAATTTGATAGACTGATAACAAATTGCAGGAAATTTTTGGAACACATAGTACATCACTGAAATGACCATTTTATACTGAAACTATTCCATATCCTACAACACTTATAGATCTATCATCACCAACAAATATTTGTTTGGTGTTATATTCATGCATAGTAGAAGAGAGGGCTTAATCCTTAGACATATGATAAGATGCTCCAGAATCAATGAGCCATTCAATTGAAGTAGAAGAAGAAGATGCAGTATAAGAGTAACCAGAAGCACAAAGTGCATGTCCATGAGAGGTAGATTTTGAAGACGAATCTAGGCTGATGTGGTGCTTCTTCATTGTTGTTTCTAAGGCTACCATCTTCTTGAAACACTTTGATTCATCATGATTATCTTTCACACAAAAATTGCAATGACGCTCAGTCTTATTTCTTTTTGGATTGGATCCTTTGTCATTTTTTAAAGAAGGAGCTGATTGAGAGGATTTAGGACCCTTGTTGTTTGGCTCATTATTGCAAAAATTCTATTTCTTGGGAGGCTTGGACTTTTCTTTCTGTTGGGACAATAAATCTTTTCCATATGTATCAGCCTTGTTAATTATTCCAATATGAATGAGCTTATCTTGTTATCTAATTAAGGAATCACAAAAGGATTCAAGACTAGGCTCTTGATAGCTAGCTGCAGTCAAGGATTCTTTCATGGAGTAGAATGTAGATACAAAAATAGAATATGCAAGTCCAAGTTTGGAAAGAATATGATAAATACATTGTTTGTCTTCTTTGTTAATCTTGCATTCTGTACATAAGAGTCTAAGAGTTTTATACTTAGATAAATAGTCTTGAATGTATGAAAAATCATTTGGATTCATGGAAATCAACTCATTCTCAAGTTGATGACCCCAAATTTCATTGTGTTTACCAAACATAGATTTCAACTTTTCCCAAGCTTGATCAGGTTCATCAATTCCAGATATGTGGAATCATAAATCGGTAGAGATTGACATCCCAATCAATCCACGAGCTTTATCACGTCTATTCACCCATTTAATTTTCTTATCATCATCAGTGGGTTCTGTTTCTTTCCGTGAGGTTATCTTGAAAAGTCCCCTACTTCGCAGAACATCCTCCATACGAGATTTCCATGAGAGATAGTTAGAACTTGTAAGTATAATATCACAAGGGGTGGTCATATTGTAAAATAATGGATGAAAGAACAGAAACCAACTGTCTGGATGCAAAGAGCTCGAAAAAATATGTGGTTTAAAAGAAAACAGCACTAAAAACTAATTCTGGATGATGAAGTTATGCTTGATCAAAGAAAATGTTGAATATGTCCCCAATAGTGACATGGAAGATATCAACTTGACCAACTAAAAAAAATAACCCCCCTCTTCCCAAGATCAACCTTTGAAAATCACTTTACAATAAAGTTGCTTTTGAGTGAATCGCTTTTGTAGAATACGTGATGTTCACTATTACAATAATGTTACTTTAAATAGTGCGGCAATAAATTAAAAGACTTAAGTGACTCACTTTTTATTTTATTTTATTTTATTTAAGTGAGATGCACTTTTATAATAAAGTAGCTTGAAAATAGAAATTGCATACACTAAAAAGTAGCTTAATAAGACTTAAACTCAAGACCTATTAAGGAATAAAGCAACTTGGACCAAGCGAGCTAAGTTTAAAAGGTACTTAAAGGAATGGAAAGAGGAAGGGGGCTTTTTTTTTTTACTCTTCTCTCTCGTTCTCCGTGCTTTCCTTTTTTCCCTGCAAATCACAAAAAAAAACAAAAAAAAACATTTTCCACACAATGGGGTTAGATCTTGGTTAGCTTACCCAGAAAGTCTATGTTTTCAAGTTTTCTCGGTGTTTCTAATTTTCCGTGATCACACAAGGTGCACGGCAAAGAGCATACGTAGCCGAGAATGCAAGAAAAAAAGCTTTCCCTTTCTGTTTCTGATTCGCCGTGATCACACAAGGTGCACGACAAAGAGCATACCTAGCCAGGGAAGGCAATAGTTCGAGACTAAAACAATAAAGATCTAATACTAAAACTGATAAAATATGAGAGATATAAAAAAAATAAACAAATCTGTCACTGTAACATTATACCTTTAGATTTGCGGAAATGGGTGTTTTTGGATCAAACAGAAATGGTTTTCGGTAAAATGAAAACTATTTCCCAATGGAAACGGTGCTCTGGATGCAATGGAGTAGATCCCATAGGCCACAAATACATAAAAACTCTAGAACATGAAATCCTTTCAAATTTTCGGCAACATCGATTCCAGATCTTAATCAAAACCAAACGCGGCTCATCATAAATGCTCTGATACCATGTTCAGGCACATAGGGTACTCCCAAAAGACTGAACACCTTCAGCAACCACTTCACATAAATAGATCACAGATCAACACACCAATGTTTGTCACATGGTTAAAACCCTCAAGAGGGAAATGGTCCATAGCCCCAGCCAAATAGCTTCTTGGAGCAGCTTATTATGCAAAAGAAAGAAAGTTACATAAGCTTCTCATAATCGATCAACTAGCCAACGACCCTCCATGCTCTTTAAATAGAGATCATGGACCAATCGGGTGTTAAGCCACGTATCAATGGTAGGTATGATCTAAGAGAAGTTGAACCATCGGATCATTCTATGTCTAGAACATATCGTGATCGTCGGATTAGAATATTTACAAATGCATACTGACGCATACTAAAGAAACACACTTTTACCTAATGGATATATTACACAAGTTGATCTTAACTAACTCCTAAGTGTCTAAATATCCTAACATTACTGCCAACAGCTAAAGCAGGTCAGTGCTGGCACTCCACTCCTAGTGGCTCCTAAATTCTAGGGATTGGTCTAGGAGGTGCATAAATTAATGCATGATGATGTAGTCAGTTGAATTATTGCAACATTAATATTCAGGCAATGAGTGCAATTAGATTGTATTATTATGCAATGTAAAGTAATGAATAATACACACTGAACAAGACAAATTTCAATGGCAATAGATAAGTATTGCTCGGTATAATAATAGTATAAACTTCATTAATACTAGTAGTATAAAAAAGTGTTACATAAAGAAGAATTCAAATCATACAGATATGATTCGAATCTACCAACTCAATCTAGTTGCATGGCTAGCTAGAAGTGTTTAAATCATTATCAGAGTTCACTAGATCAACTCCAGTTGTCTAATTAGGTCTCTCAATTAGTTATAATCAGTTAAACTAGTCTAACTGGTGTGGTAGGTGAGAAGTAGATGAGAATAGGTGCCTACCCACATACATCCATGTAATATTGGTGCTAACTGAACTAGAGGGCATATAACTTAATGTAACTAGAGCATAACTAAGCTTGACTAGTCACCAATTGCCAACAATTGAAGGAGGTTGGTGCCGACACTCCTAGTGGCTCCTAAATTGTAGGGATTGGTCTAGCAGGCATATAAACTAATGCATGAAGGTGAAGTCAGTTGCAGTTAACCTCTATCTGTGTTCCCCACACTCTAGTGACTAGTACATGTGGCCCCATTGGCCCAAGTGGACCCAATGGTACTAGTGGACCCAATAATAAATAAATGACTCCTAAGCTAGTAAAATATAATATAGTAGACCAGTTTGGATAAGGGAGGATTATAAATCTTAACACTCCCCCTTAATACTAACTTGGACAAATGCAAGCCCTAGAAACAAGGCTAAAAGTCACCCATATACAATCTAAAAGAATTAAAAAATGTTTCTTAATAAACCAAGGAAATAATGGAAAACCTCATGGGAACCCACCCCTCAAAATAAGCAAGAACAAGAAATACAAGCAATTTTTAGAAGAAAAGAAGCTTCCCCCTTAGAAAATAAATTGCAACAACTTTGTTGCAATTTGCAGCACTGTGCAACAACATGGTTCTTCTGTGCAGCAACATCCTGAAGATGTGCATGTGAACCCTCTCAATGTCCTTTTGAATTGATGGATGTTGTATGTGTTTCTTTTGTATGGAAGATGTATAGAGTGATCAATTTTCTTCTTATGTGGGCCAAGTAGTTGATCATTCATTATCATCATGTAGCACTTTCCTGGAACCTTGTTGCACCACTCTATAGGGAGTGAATCTATGAGAGAGGGAGAAACATGCTCATTCTAATATTGGGACCTATTTCTTCTTCTATCTTTTGGATTCCCAACACTATCCCCAGTTGCATCAACGAGATTTTAATCCCATCTAGGATTAGGTCTTTTGTTTGGAATGGATGTTGGACCGGGATCTAGAATCTCATAAGGTTCAACCTCAATACCAAGATCTTGATTATCCTGATCCTCTTCATCTGAATTTGAAAATTGTAAGAAATTAGCATCATCAAAAGGTAGTGGAAGAGTGTTTATACCTTCTTATGCTTTAGATAGTGGTGGATCACACAACTAGACTTCTTCGAACTGAACATTGTGCTTAATGAAACATTTCCTACTTTCAACCTTCATATACTTGTATTCTTTTGCATATTTTTCATATCCTAGTAGAATGCATTCACTACTTTAGGTCTGGAAGGACTTTCTCTTATAAATGGGTATTTTGGCCCAAGATTTGAAACCAAAAAGTATCAAGTGAGAGACATTGGGATTATGCCCATGGAGTGATTCAAATGGAGTGTCCCCAACCAGTGATTTATGAAGTACTCTATTCTTTATATATGAAGCATAGTTTACAGCTTCTTCCCAAAGAGAAGGAGGAGGATTCTTGGCATGGAGAAGACATGTTTCCATCTCCTTCAATGATCTATTTTTCCTCTCAACCACACCATTCTGTTGTGGTGTGTATGGAACCTAGTGTTCCATTCGAATCCCCTTTGATTCACAATAATGTTGGAACTATCTTTTAATGTATTCCCCTCCCTTATCTTATCTTATGGACTTAATATTTTCCTAAAATTATTCTCAACCATAGATTTAAAAACTTTAAAAATTTCAAAAACTTCTGATTTTTGTTTCAGGAAGTATATCGAGCAAAACCTAGAACAATCATCAATAAAAGTAAGGAAATACCTGCAACAATTAATTGATGTTGTGGGAAATGGTCATGCCACATCAATATGTATCAAATCAAGTATAGAGGTAGAAATATGTCCATTCTCAACTTCATACCTCTTCTCTGGATATTTATTTACCAAGAAACTAGGGCATACTCCATTGAAAGTTTAGATGAGAGGAAAACCTTCAATCATTTTATCATTGTGGAGTTGCTGGAGATATTTGAAATTGGTGTGACCAAATATCTCATGCCATATCTTACTGGTGTTGTTATCATGATTCAATAAATATGTAGGAGGTGAGATAGGAAAAAAATGTGAGAACTCATAAGCCTTAGTGGCATGGTTAGCAATACCTTTCTCTATGAGCTTTCCAGTAGCTTTTTTTGTGATTTCAAGTGAGTTAGAGTCGAATGTAACTCTCTTGGGAGAGCTTGTGTGGGTCATTTGATAAACATACAACAAATTAGTTGCAAGGGAGGGAACATAGAGAAAAATTTTGAACTCGTCATATTGTATTTTAACTAAACCTCTTCCTACTAATGGAATTTGGGAGTCATATCCCATGTGAATGTTGGTTCCCTCTGATAGAGTGAGAGTGGAAAAGCATTCCTTGGAAGCAACCATGTAGTTGGATGCTCCATAATCAATCAAGTAAACTTTCAACTGCATAAGGACTTCCTTCAAGGAATGGCATCTCTCATGCTCTTCTATCTGTGATCCACCATCAGAATTCCTCGCTCCATGTGGAAGAGCAATGTTTTTTTATTCAAGGAAGATGGACAGTTGGTCGATATTATTCTTCATGGACTGGTTTTTAGGATAAAAACCCCTCATACAATAAGGACACTTAGTCTTTTCAATATTTTTCTTATTCTGCGATCCTGAAGCTCCTTCAAAATACTTCTGACTTTATTTTGGTTTCGAATCATATGCTTTAGGCTTCTTTCCCTTGTGCTTCCCTTTATCTTGCACATTGGTAGAGTCTGGCACTAGAAGAGCTTGGTTCTTGGAAGTTTGGAAGACTCCCATTTGGACCAATTTGTCCTACACCTGTATTAAAGACTCAACAAAGCTGTCAAGTGAAGGCATCTTCCAATTGGGGATGGATCTTCTAGAATGGAAGGTAGAGACGAATACAAAATACTCATAACCAATTTTGTTGAGCACTCAGAGAACAAGTTTCTCATCCTTCCTCTCTATTCCACACTACTTACATTGTAGTGCAAGAGACTTGAATTTAGTAAAAGATTGTTGTATGGTCTTGAAATTGTTGGGGTGCAATGATATTAGCTCATTCTCCAGAATGTGTCCATGAAGCTCATATTTATTTCCAAAAAAGGACTCGATATTATCCCAAGATTCTTTTGGGGTCTTTAATCCCTCAAAATGAAAGAGGAGATCCCTAGAGATGTGAGCACAAAGGAAGCCAAAGGGTTCCTCCAACCAGTTTAAGAAATTGTTTTTATCACCAGGATGATGTGGTTCTGTCTTTCCTCCCATGGTCATCATGTACAGGCCAAGCTTGCACAAGGAGACATGCATATCTTCCCTCCAATCAACATAGTTTAAGGGTGTTAGGATGCGAGATAAGAAATCTTGAGAATCCATCAATTCTCCTTCTGATTAGTCATTTTCTTCAATCAAGGTACGTAGCACCTATAAAAAAACACTGCAAACACAAAAAAAATTTGCATTATGTGAGAATCGATCCTTCCATATCAACATGTATACTTTCTCAGGGTGCATCATGCCCACAGATACTTCTTTGAATTAATACATAGTTAGCAATGCACACTTTGTGGGACTTGTGTGGAAAGCTAGTTGCTTCTGGTGTACAATGGAGAATGGATAGACTTGCTTGTTTCCTGAGGAGGATCCGATACCATGTTTGAATTATTGTTCTATTGATATCCAAGAAATGAGTGCAATTGGATTGTATTATAATGGAGTGTAAAGGAATGAATAATAGACACTCAATAAGACAAATTTCACTGGAAACATATAAGTATTGCTTAGTATAATTATAGTATAAACTTCATTAATCCTAATAGTATACAACAGTGTTACATAAAGGAGAATTCAAATCATGTGGATATGATTCAAATATACCAACTCGATCTGACTACATGGCTAACTAGAAGTGTCTAAATCACTATCGAAGTTAACTAGATCAACTCTAGTTGTCTAATTTAGTCTCTCAATTAGTTATAATCCGTTAAACTAGTCTAAAAGATGTGGTAGGTGAGAAGTAAGTGAGAATAGGCGCCAACCTATTGGAAAGGGGTTGGAGATAAGTGAGTTGCACAACATCTAGGATGTTGCACATACTCACATGGCATCGTGCAAGGAAAAGATAGCGCGATAGGTGGAAAATAGTCCACTTCTTGATATTTTCATGTCACTTTTTGTACTTATTACCCATTTCTTCGGAATATTGGTCCTTAGTGGTAAAGTTAGTTAGAATTTTGTTAGAAGTAGACCTTGAATGTAAAGGCACAAGCCTATAAATAGAAGAATTATGCATGTAAGAGGAACAATTTTTGGAGAAGAGATATATGGTGAACGAATTATGGATGTAATATTGGTTCAATGTTTGTTTTGATCTTTGATTTGTTCTACGGATTTACTATAATGTGATGTGGGTTGATCTGAGCTTCTGTTGCTGCTTTTCTTTTCCTATTTTACTTTGTTGTGCTTCTAATGGTGAATGATGAATAGATCTGCATATGAATGGATAATGCAATGCTTTTTTCTTATGATTGTTGTCATCTTTTAGATCTATTTTTCCCACTGGTAGATCTGTAGTAATGATGAATGACTAAGTGCAAAATGATGAATGGTTCAGTAAGTAAAGTAGATATGGAAATTAAGTTGATGAAAAGTCGATGGCCCAACCCTCCTTTATACTGTGGAAACTTGGTTTCGACAGCTCTTCCTTGAACATCTGGGGTGATACCTCATCCACTCTGCAGGTGTTGCTGGACAAGGTAAAAACTATCTGGGACAATGCTGAGGGAGATCATAGCGTTTTGGGCATCAATAGAGTGGAACCCTTTTTTACTGGGTTTTGTTTGTTGCGATTGCGCCAACAAATGGTTCTATTTTTGTGAGCTCGTTGCCATTGAGAGGAGGGAATGTGGCACTCTACAAATGGCTACCCAATAATGGATGTGGCATTTGACGCAACCAAAACTTCAATATTGGTTTGATCAAAAGCTGAGAGAATTTGCTAAGGAAGAAAATCAGAACCATGGGTTGAAAACAAACGAGTGGTTAGCAAGATACATCCACGAGGGCCCGCAAAAATACTTCTTTAGTGAGTTTCCTATCATATTGTATGAGTGACTAGCACGATTCAAATACAAGAAGACAAAATTTCAAGGAGGAGAACCGATGACCTGGACCCCTGAACTACTCCAGAAGCTGCAGGAAATTGATAACAGAGCATCGTGCTTTGTCAAGGTTTGGTTGGATAGTATCCTAGAGGGATATATCACCGAGTTCACTTTTGACACCAATAAATATTACAGTGAAGAAGAGAACGAATTCTTCAACGGACCCAGAGGTAGGTTCTTATTGTCGCTTCAATTGTCGATTAAAATACTAGTATGCAAAAAGGGTGTACTCAAGATGCACTTAGAATAGTAGCACCTTGGTGTGCAGAGGCTTTGGATACCATTACCAAGGGGGGAGACATATGAGAAGGTAAGGGGTATATGGGTGCAAGTTTCAACGATATTGTGAGGGAAGCTGAGGAAGGAAGCTGAGGGAGGAGCAAGGTTCCGACTAGAGAAGAGGCAGAGGACAGGGGAAGGTCCTGCCACGATCGGGATGCAAGATTACAAAGGACAACCACATGGGACAAAGAGACCCTATAGTTAAGATGAGGATGACCAGGCCCAGGTTACACCCATAACGATGATAATATCAAACCCCGGTAGCAATGTACCCATGCCTCCGCGCACTACTCCAAACTTAAGAAAAACTCCAAGTCCCATGTTGACTTGTCCGACGTGCCAAAAAAATTCTAGTAATAAATCAACATCTGTAGGAAGACGTACCAGGATGGAAGGCGACGACATGAAGCTATGCTTGTTCCATGGAAACAGGACCAATGATCCTGAGCAATACTTCTTTTTATGTGAGGCAGTATGGACTGTTAGATAGGCCACTAATGATGATGTAAAGAAACGACAGTTAGCGACTACTTCGAGGGGTAGCATACTCGATTGGTTTATGAAGTTTATCCAAGTTCCTCAGGGGACTCCAATGAAGACATTGGATGAGATCCAAATGAGACAAATCAAGGAATTCAGAAAACTGAAGTCAGAAGAAGAATACATTACATAGTTGAAGGAAATTAAGCAATTCTCTAACGAGACTGTATGGGACTTCGATTAGTGGTTCAAAACACTGATGTTTAGAGTCAGTGTTTCTATGAGTGATGTCCAACATAAAGAATGGTTTATCATAGCATTGGTTTCTCATATCCGATAACCATTGATGCAACAAAAGATAGCAACACAGAGAGAATCCCTGGAGATTGTGATGAAGCTCAAAGCTTCACATATCAGGCAGAGTGCAGCTGGGATGAATCAAATTCAAGAGTAGCTAGAAAACCTCACACTCCTACTATAGGATATCAATAAAGGTAATGAGGAATGCGCAGATCTTTGGTGTACTCGGTGTCATGCAGATGGAGACACCAAAGATACTTTCCCCGACTTTAGAAGCTACCTCTTATCTGGAGCTTTGAACCCATTGAGTAGTGGTAGTATACCCTGGTGCCGCATCTACCAAGTCTATGGACATTGACATGAGGAATGTAGCTATATGCAAAAGATGGTGTCAAATCCTGCCAATTTATACTGTTGATTCTGTCGCTCAGTCAAGCATGAGGATAAAGATTGTCAGGCATATGATCTGCTTTAGGAAAGAACTTGCTATTCATATTTCATGAAGAGAAAAGGCCACCGCACAGTCCAGCAACCAGAGCCGCAGCCTTAGATGGTCAGTTCTCAACCACAACCGCAGTACACACCGCCGTCACCAATGTAATTTTTGCCACTAAAACCTATTGTAGACACAACAAATTCATGTTATTTAAAACAAGGGAGACCCAATTACACATAAGAAGGTAACAATCTGAATTCCTTAAATCATTGTAAAGGCCCCTATCACATTTATTGTGGTTTCTTTATAATCTAACTTAGTCAAAATTTTGAATCTATGCATGATTTGTGTGTTTATGATGAGTTACAAAAGATTACCTTTTATTTAAATTGTTTCATCCTGCAACCCGCATCTCATAACCCACAAGTTGTGGAATGCAGGATTCTGTTGTTTAAATATTTGAAGTTTTCCATCCTACAACCCGCATCCCAAAAAATGCGAAATGCGGGATGCGGAAAGGTTTTTGTGTGCGCAATTTGGTCATCCTGTATCCTGAAAAATGGGGAATGCAGGATGTGGAAAAGTTTTTGTGTGTGCGATTTGGTCATCCTACATCCCGCATGTGCAGAATGCGGGGTGCAGGAAGTAATTTATTTTATGATTTTTACCGCGTGTACCTGCAACCTGCAACCTGAAAATTGCAGAGTGTGGGAAGTAGTTTGATTTATAATTGTGTTGTGTGTTTCCGCAACCTGCAAGACGCAATTGCGAATTGCAGATTGCCGAAAGGGTGTGTAGTTTTGCGAAATAAATGCCCGCAACTCTTCTCCCGCATTCTAGCTCTTTGGTATTATTTGGATTGTTTCCTTTCTTACTGATATCTAGCTTATATTTTATCTTTTATTCATTTCATTTGGTTCTATGATCTTCATGGTTAGCTTACCATGTTATCATTCACATTCCCCACCTAAGCTTGGTCTTCACTACAGAAACTGATTATTCGAGATAATTGTTGGTTATTACCTTCGATCGGGGATTCAGATTGATCTTATCATGTCTTCTTTCATACTTTTGTGTATTGTAATAGTTTGATATTTGGCCTTGATTGAGTTTTATTTTCCCTTTTGCATTCTTGGAATTGTAATGTAAATATTTTAAATAATATTGGTATTTGGGTTATTTGCTTATATTAGTTTAATGTCTTTAATGTTTGCTTTAAGCTTATTGAAATATTGTAAATATTAATGGTTATGTTTTGAATTTAATTAACTTAACTTGTGTATTTCATTAAATCCATATATTAAATTTATACACAATTGCATGTTATGAAAATTAAAAAAAAACATGTTTTAGTTTGTTTGAATCCTAAATTTCCTAATTTCTTTGAGATTTGGTTTTATGATTATTTGAAAATTTGTGGAATCAGAATTCAACATTAACGAATGTGAAATTAGTTTGATCATGGTTAAGTCTTTTTATTTTCAATAAGTTAATTTGATTTTGAAAATATAACTTCTATTTTTCCATTTTGCAATCTAAATGAATTTTCATTTATTATTTTGCAAAAGGAAATATTATTTCTAGGTTTTCTATTCTTGGAAAATGATTATGCTAGAAACCTATTTATGGCGTTCATTAACTCTCAGGTATTATAGGAGTGATTCTTTAACTTGTTTCCAACATTTATTTTCTTAAGAATTAAAAAGTAATTGGTTTTTATAATTTTTAGGTTTAAGGTTTTCGATATTGGATTTTCTTTCACTTTGTAAATATTTATAGATTTTTAATCTTTTCTCTATTATTGTTTTATTTCAATATATTTCATACAACCTTAAAGAAAAATTTTTTTAAAAAATCATTTTTTAAAGCTTTCCAATCATTTGTATGCGTTTGTGGAACCTTTAATTTTGCTAAAATTCAACCTTTCCGCAATTCCTTCCAGCAAGTTGTGGAATTTGGATTGTACGATGGAGTAAATAAAATTTTGATATTTTGTGATAGTGCATCCTGCATCCCGCAAAGCTGCAGAAATCACTTTTTCACATTTTCATTCCCGCGTCTTTACGGACCCTAAGTTTATCTTAGGTTATAATTTAATTTGATTTTGGGTCCGTAATTTTGGTAGTTTTATTTTTCACTTAGGGTTTTAATTTGGTTTTGGATCTTTGGTTTTTCCTGATTTGTTTAAATGATTGTTTTAAACGAATTCGAATTTTCTTCCCGACATGTGATTTCCGATTTTGTTGGGAATATTAATTCTGTTTTTGTTTAGTTTTATTTATTTGGAAAATAATTAACATGGAATAATAGATTTGATTGTTAAAATCAATGGCCACAATTCACTTTGCCGTAAAATCAACGGTTACTGAACCTTAAATTCTAAGAGAATAATCTTGAGGTAATATACTATTTGTATCAAAACATTTTAAACTGAGGGATTGTTGAATGATGATATTGATAACCAGAAAAGAAGAATTCTACATTATTTAAAAATTTATATTACATTCTACCTTGGTTAATGAACACTAATTGATATAATTTTTTACAAGTTTGCAGGGATTCTAAGTCGTGCATATTACCAAAGATAATATAATCAAACAATGGTTGTGCTACCAATTTGAAGTTTGATGAAGCTAAATTGCACCTGAAGATGGAGGAAAATTTCGGGCTCCATTTGCTATCAAACCATGAAGAATCTAACAAACCTGTTGAAAACCCACTTCACAAATGGGGTCTTTTACTCCTAATCATGGGCCGTTTTGGAAATCTCTCAACTGATTTGGAGAAAAGCATGCCCGAATAGAGTAGTATTTTCAGAAGTTGGTTGCGGTCGGTTTTGATGGGAGCTGAACGAACCAGAGTTCTTGTGGTTGGATCTTCTCCTTCCATTTCTTTTCTCTTCTATAAAATCGACCCAAATGTCTGAGAGAACAGGGGGGAGTGCTTGACAGAGATGTATATATTTCTCCTTTATGGTTTGAAAACGATTCCACCAGGGGGGGCTAGGCAGGCATAAAGAATTTTTATTTTGAATGTTCTGAAATGCTGCTACCTCTGCAGAGCTGGGAGTGCTTGATAGTGCTAGAATAGATTTTTCTTTTAGGTTTAATGGGACACTACTAGTGAGGGATTTTTGAAGGGGAAATATTCAAACAGAAGACTAGAGATACCTCTTTGTAATTAAAGTTTTATGTGTTTTTATAGGACTCACTATTAATAAAGTGTTTTTATTTTCACATCTCTTGTTATGAGTTCCATTAAATTTCTTTAATAGGTCTCATGTTTTCCCTATTTCAAATGGAAAAATGATGATGTTGTTTATTTGTGATCATTAAATGAATTTATTTGTAACTTAGAATTCTCTTTGTTATTTATTCATGCATTGATAAAGCTTTAAGGAATTTCTTCTTTTAACTATCTTTATCTATTTTTGCAAATGATTGAACAGTGAAACTTTACAACAAATATGTTGGTTTTTCAATTGGCATGTGTTATGTAGGTTAACTTTGAATTATATAATCCAATGTTGTTGTCAATTGGTTTTTATTAATTGATTGTAAGTTAGGTGATAAGTTCCTAATCTAATTTACATTTCTATTGATTGGATGAAAATAATTGTCTGTTTTACACCTCTGGTTCACCTGCAAATCAATTCACCATACTCTTTAAGTAGCTTAGATTTAGATCATGTTTTCTTTTACTAGTTAGATCTGAGTTTCATTTTTCTTTACATCACCCACCTTGTTTTCCAATCTTGGAAACATATCCTTTGTGGATCAAACTCACAAAAGCTAACAGAGGCTATTGAAATATCCGTGGGAGATCACTACCTTAAATAGCTCAAGGATAAAGAAATACTTGTGCGGGATTGCTTGAAGCCTTTGGATGGGTTTTCTTCCTATGTTTTAAGTCTTAGATACCTTTTTCAGCCACATACACAACTAAGGCTTCAACACAGTTTTCTTCCTATGTATTAATTCTTGCACATGATCTAGGAACTAAGAATCAATCTCATGAAAGAATAATCAACAAATACTCATGAATTGGTGTTAATCGGAACCGGAATTGGTTTCCTTTCTATATATTTAATAAACAATGAATTGTTACTATACCAATGTTAAGCAATAATTTAACTCCATGAAGAATTTGATTACCTAAGGAGACAATTTGAATTCAGTGAGTGAGTCTAGCTTAACTGACTCTCAACCATTGGTTTCCACTTAGTTAACCACTTGACCAAAACCCTAATTGACTCACCAAACCCTAACTAAAGTCGAAGTGCAATAAATGACTGAATCTCAACTGAAGGAGATTAAACACATGTCATAGCAAGCCAACCATCAAGTGCTAGTGCTCCATGACTTCAATGAACCCCGATGAGGTTAACTGAAGCTGAAATGACCATCAAAAGTTGGTGGAGGCACCTTGTTGACTCTAGATCATTAAATAATAATAAATAATCATTAAATAATATATTTAATGATTGGAGGTGCCTTAACTGACTGGTTGGACTGATTGTAACCATCAGTTAGCAATTAGGTGCATTAATGTAACTCAGATCACCCCCAGAGTGCTCTAGTTAGACTCCTTGACTGTAGGTAGGCATGGGTGTGACTGGATGATGGCAATTAATTGTCCATTGATGTCAATTAATGTCAATTATACTTAGGATAGTGGTTTAACTAGGCCAATTTGACCAAAAAGTGTGTATTATGGTAAATGTCTCCAACACCCCCCCTTAAGCTATACTCAGGAAGAGTTAGAAAACATAGATGCATAAAATGCTAGGGCCCCAGAAACTAAGGCCATAGGTCACCCTGTACAATGCTGAAACTAAAACAATGTTCAAAACAAAGTAAGTGAGGAAAAGAGGGAAAACTGAGTGGGAAAACCCCCCCTCAAGCTGAACACTAAAAGTAGTCTAGATCACCCTGATGAACTCACCCCCAACAGTGAATAGAGGTAAGTGAACTTCTTTTCTGAAAATCTCTTGGTGAAGATGTATGCAATCTTCTCATCAGTCGAGCAGAATTGTAGAATGATGGTCGTGTCATGCACTAGCTCCCTGATGTAGTGCATGTGAATCTCTACATGCTTGGTCCTCTGCCTGGTAACTGGATCCGTGGATATCTTAATAGAACTTTGTTTGTCACAAAAGAGGATAGTGGAGAAATTAATACCAAGATCAAACTCTGAAATAATGCCTTGAAACCCAATAGCTTGGATGCAAGCATTCACCGCTCCTCGATACTCGGCCTCTGCTGAAGATAGTGCTATGGCAGCCTGCTTTTTGCTTGAACAGCAAATAGGGCCACCACCAAACATGAATACATATTCTAAAGTTGACTTATAATCAATAGAATAACCCGCCTAATCGGAATCTGTGTATCCAACCAAATCTAGCTTGGAGTTTGCAGCATAGTGAATGTCATAGGTCCTGGTTCCTTGAATGTACTGGAGGATCCTCTTGGCTGCCTTCCAATGAATATCATGAGGTTTCTGCATGTATATTTATACATCATTCATGGCATAACAAATATCAGTGCTAGAATGTGTCAATTACAACAAGCTACCAATCAGCTGTCGATAGATAGTGCAGTCCATGGGAGGTGTGTGTTTTCCTTCTTCAAGGTTGATCCCTGAAAGGAAAGGGAATGGTGCAGGCCTAAATTCAGCCATGTTAAAATTGAATAATAGGTCTGAAATATATTTGTACTGAGTGACCATAATCCCATCATAATTTTGCTCGATTTCGAGCCCCAAAAATTGTTTTAGAAGCCCCAATTCACTCATTTCAAAGGCATTGTGGAGAGCTGTTTTGATGACTGAAATGGAGGAAATTGTGCTACCTATGATCAGTAAGCCATCAAAATATAAAAAAATTATAATTATATTACCATAATGCTGCTATAAATACACATTTGGATCGGATATACATCTCTGAAAGTTTTGCAAGAGAAGGAAGGCATCCATCTTGAAATACCACTCTCTTGGGGTCTGTTTTAACCCATATAGTGACTTCTTTAGCTTGCAAACCAAAGATGGATCAATGATGTAGCCCTCAGGCTAATTCATGTATATCTCCTCATGAAGGTCTCCATGTAGAAAGGCTGACTTAACATCCATGTGATCCACCTCCCAGTGCTTGGATGCGGAAATAGCCAAAACAAGGCAGATGGAGTCCATTTTTGGAACCGGTGCAAAGGTCTCATGGTAGTCCACTCCTTGGACCTGAGAGAAAACTTTTGCTACCAGCCTTGAATTATATTTGTAGGTTCTTCCATCAGTAGTAAACTTTGTCTGAAACACCCACTTGCATTGAACCAATTTCCTTCCCAGAGGAAGAGAAACTAGCTCCCAAGTAGTGTTTTTTTGAAGAGAATTCATCTCTTCATCCATGGCAACTTGCCATCTCGGATCATTCTGAGAATGGTAATAGGATTTTGGATCTGAAATAATCATCAAATAGAAAGTTTCATACAGAAAATTATCAAAACAAGAGAGTGCAATACCTACTCTTTGGAAATCAGACCGGGTTCTCCTTGGATCATCCGGATTTCCAATGTTGTCTCCTACGGAGGAGAGTGTCTTTTGGGCCCATGTAGGAAGTTGATTTTGCACTTCAGGTTCTGATTCAGCATCTGATTATTGCTGCACACTGATATTAGAAATCAGAGGATCCAAATCAGGGTCATCACCCCCAATTTCATCATCCAAATATTCAGTGGAATAGGAAGGAAATTCAACAGTTTTCTCCTTCACTAGTTCCATGTCCTGAAGAGGCTCATCGAACTTGACACTTCTCTCGATGATTATCTGTTTGGTATTGATATCCAGCATCTTTAATCCTTTAGATTCATTAGGATACCCAATAAATAGACATTCTATGCTCTGTGGTTTCAAAGCCCTTCTTTTATCAAGCGGAATCCGGGCCCATGCAGTGGACCCAAACACCCGTAGGTTCGACACATCTGTCTTGTGTCCAAAGTATGCTTCGAAATGAGTCTTTCTTTTCATAGATGAATGTGACACCCTGTTTTGAATGTATGCTGCAGCATGCATGGCTTCAGCCCACAAATTTGTAGCAAGCTTCTTTGACTCCAACATACAGGTGGTCATCTCCTTGAGAGACCGGTTCTTCCTTTCTGCTACTCCGTTCTCCTGGGGAGTGTAGTGAATTGAATGCTGAACTTGAATAACACTTTGGGAGAATATGTACAGAAAATAATTACTGGCATAATCCCCTCCATTATCAGGTCTCAAGATCTTGATCTTAAGCACAGAGGCATTTTCGATCAAGGCCTTCAATTCAGAAAATTTTTCACATAATTCTGATTTCTTTTTGAGAAAGAAAACCCATGTATACCCTGAAAAATCATCAATAAAAGTAAGGAGGTACCTTTATCCATTCATGTATGTGACAATAATTGTACCACTGATATCATAATGTATCAGCTCCAATATGCTTGTAGCTCGGTTTGCCTTCCCCCGATCGAACTTGTGCTCGGGGTGTTTTCCAATCACACAGCCCTTGCAGACTCCCGTGGTTGCCTTGATGATTGGGAGGCCTTCAACCATGGAGTTTTTCTGTAATTTATGCAAATATTTGAAATTAAGATGGCCAAACCTCTCATGCCACATCCTACTAACCTCATTTCCATGAGTTAGTAGAGTGGTGAGCTTTGCATCTGCAACAAAGTGAGAGAACTCATAGGATTTTGCATGATGATTTGCAAGGCCTTTTGCAATGAGTTTCCCAAATGAAATTTCTATTATCTCAACATCATTTGGGCTGAAAGAGACTCTCTTAGGCATTCCTGTATGTTTCATCTAATAGACACTAAGGATATTTGCTGCTAGAGATGGTACATACAAAACATTAGAAAAAAAATCATTTTCTTGATCTATAGTACCTTGTATTTTAGAAATGATGGTGGAATCATCTCCCATGTGGATGAGGATGGATTTTCCAGTCTCCAAGGATGAAAAGGAGTCTTTTTCAGCCATAATGTGATTCAAAGCTCCACTGTCAATCAGCAGTTCTTTGGACTTCAAAGTGCTTGCCATGAGGGCATGACCTTTCTCATGCTATGGTTCCCAATCTTGGTGATCTCTCCTCCGAAAGCTCTCTAGAAGATTGATGTGATTCCTCTCAAGGAGAGAGTTTGCTTCATCAAGAGTTTTCTTCATGCAGGCATGTTTAGGGTGAAAACCCTTCCCGCAATAAGAACACCTGACTTCTTATTTCGCATTGTGCCCTTTTCCTTTGTTCTTCCTTGAGCCGGAAGATTCATCATTCTGCTGATTTTCAACTCTAGGCTTGGGAGCATCAAATTTAGTTTTCTGATTTTTCTGCTGCTTTCCTTTACCCTTCACATATTTGGGCCCCGAGACATGGAGGGCTTGATCATGGGAAGATCAGATGATCCCCATCTGGATAAGCTTGTCGTGTTCATTAGTTAGGGACTCAATGAAGGAATTGAGTGTAGGTATCTTCCATGCAGGGGTTGTGAGCTTCCTCACACAGAATGTAGAAACAAAAACTTAATAATCAGCCCCAAGTTTGGAGAGGATGGAAAGGATGAACTGATCATCAACAAATACTCATGAATTGGTGTTAATCAGAACCGGAATTGGTTTCCTTTCTGTATATTTAATAAACAATGAATGGTTACAATACTCATGTTAAGCAATCACTTAACTCCATGAAGAATTTGAATACCTAAGGAGACAATTTGAATTCAGTGAGTGAGTCTAGCTTAACTGACTCTCAACCATTGGTTCACACTCAGTTAACCACTTGAACAAAACCCTAATTGACTCACCAAACCCTAACTGAAGTTGAAGTGAAATAAATGACTGAATCTCAACTGAAGGAGATCAAACACATGTCATAGCAAGCCAACCATCAAGTGCTAGTGCTCCATGACTTCAATAAACCCCGATGAGGTTAACTGAAGCTGAGCTGACCATCAGAAGTTGGTGGAGACGCCTTGTTGACTCCAGATCATTAAATAATAATAAATAATCATTAAATAATATATTTAATGACTAGAGGCACCTTAACTGACTGGTTGGACTAATTGTAACCACCAGTTAGCAATTAGGTGCATTAATGTCACTCAAATCACCCTCGGAGTGCTCTGGTTAGCCTCCTTGACTGTAGTTAGGCGTGGGTGTGACTAAATGATGGCAATTAAGGCTCCACTGATGTCAATTAATGTCAATTATACTTATGACAGTGGTTTAACTAGGCCAATTTGACCAAAAGAGTGTGTATGATGGTAAATGTCTCCAACAAGCCACAGTTCACACCACAACCACAATTCACACCACATCAGCCATATAATCAAATGATGATGGTCTAGGAGTAGCCATAGTATGTTCAAGAAGCACTCTTTGTTCAGCAACAACCAAATCCCCCACCACAACAGGTAGTTCGGGTGCAGTACCTACATCAAGGGGGATTTTGTAGAGGATTTTGAGGCAGAGGAGGAGGTTTTGGATGAGGAGGGGCACGAGGTTGCACATATGTGCAATGCTATAATTGTGGAGTATTTGGGAATTATCAAAGAGACTTTCCACACTTGCAGGGCTCATGCACGTACTCTCCAGCAATTGATCATACCGTGGAGAACTGCCTGCAGTTAATCGCAAGATGGAAAACCGAAAACATTTCGCAGTTACAGAATCAATCCCAGTTGCAGAATTAGAATCAGCTACCAACCCAGAACCAATTACAGGGCGAGGCCCAGAATCAAGTCCTGCTCCAAAACCAAACCGTGAATCAACCAATGAACCCACCAGTGAACCAAAATCCACCACTGGCATAGACTCCTTCAATGAACCAGACTCAAGGTCCAATAGTTGTGATGATTTCAGTAGAACCTAGAGCATAGGATTTCGACACCACCATTGTCACTCACGGAGGTGCGATGACAGTAGATGATGGACCTCGGCCACAAGTTCGATTAGCTGGGAATAAGAAAGTGACATTTGATATTGCGACTAAAAAAGAGACGTTTTTTGAAACGTGGGATGTGATAGGATGAAAGTTTTCTATATATGAAATGCCATCCTCTTTTGATTCATCCTTACAAGAAGAACCATCACGGAAGCATGGTACCTTGTAGCAGTTCCTTGTGAAATTTTTAGCACTGGAGGGAGATCTCGAGGCTCTTGTTAAGCTAGAGAGGTTGTTGTACCATTTAGGGAAGGATCTGAAAGACTCCACAATGAACTCCTTATAGAAGAAAAATGCAGGTAAAGAGATGCATATGAATATCCATATTGCCCACTATGAGGTGGATTCAGTCATCCTAGACCTGGGATCAGATGTGAACATCCTGACTAAGCAAAATTGGAAGAAAATGGGGAGACCAACATTGGGTTGGTCCCCTATGCAGTTGCGATTGGCGAACCAAGCTAAGGTGCAACCCATTGGATGAGTAATGAACTTAATTGTAGATGTTGAAAGTATGAGAACACACAATAACTTTGATGTGATTAAAGCCATTAATGGGGAAGGTTCCTATCCCGCGCTGTTGGGGATTGGATGGGCTAATGAGAGTATGGCTGTGATAAATTTTAAGAAGTGCATGATGACATTTGAGAACCAGGAAATTCGAATCATTGCACCCATGGATCCGAGAAAGGGCCACAAATACATTAAACCTATGAAGGATGAAGTTGTGAAGGGGTGGGATCATGCATACAACATCTCTGAAGACTATATCCACTCGACTACAGAGGGGAAACTTGGTTGGCCAAATGCTAGCTCTGCCTCCTCTGACTCTAATGATGCAATCAAAAACTAGCAAAACCGCATGCATGAGGTATCCTTTAGGAATTGTGGTCATATTACGCAGTCTCTGTGCTAAGTTGCAACTGAAATTGATGAATTTCCAGTATATGAAGGGTTACCTGAGTTGTCTACATTTTTAGAAATATTTGAAGAAAGAATCTCTGTCATAACCCCAAATTTTCACAAAAAATTAAAAATTTGAGATAACATAAAATGTTTACAGTTGCAGTTAGATAATTGTAGCTATTATAAGATATGAAATAGACAAATAAAAGTAACCACTTAACTTTAACACATATAGACTAATGTTGTTTTAATTTTTATATGTGATGTAAGTAATCTGCATTTGATTATTTAGCTCTACTGATAGTTTGAATGTCAAGTAGGTGAGGAGACATTTTCTAGCTGGGGCTTACTTAGTGATTGCTAACGTATCCAAATTCTTAGATCTTTACAGGCTTGACAGGTAAATTTTGACCCAGTTAAAGTTTATTAAGGCAAGAAATCAGATATATTTCTCTTAGCGTAGAATATACTACTAGAGTAAAAGTTCTGCTTAAAAGACTCAAGATTCTGCAAGGTAAAGTAATGTTTCTTTTACTTAATCCACAATATTATTTTACTTAATCTTTGTTTCGTAGAGGTTATTAATGTCGCCCTACTATTTGTCTCTTAATAGTAAAATCTTTAAGATAGATAAAAAATTTCTTCTAACTTTACTCTAATTGATTTCCAGTTCTTAAAAGATTTCATGATAATATTTCATAACTCTTCCTTAGAGATAAGATTCTATTGCTATTATCATCATAACAATTAAATCATTGCTTATCATTATACAAATAGGCCTAAGTCTTTCGGAACATAAACCTATTGTATTCCTTTCAACTCTATTTTAATTAGGACTCAGCATGGTTAAATTATCAGCTTAACATCACTTGTAGTTTATGAGATGTCCTCTACATAAAAATCGTCGGGATTGTGGTTGGAAATCCCATTTTCTTCATGAACAACATAATGTGACAATTTCACATTACCCTACTATTTATTTAAATGTAAAAGTAATGCAATAAAATCCTAGATAGTTTACTATCCTAAACTTTTAGATTCTAATTTAACCTTGATTCGATTTGTCTTAGAACTTGGTAAATATTATGGAGTTCAAAGATCATGTACTTGTAGGTTTCATATCCTACATCCAGTACTTAGATCCCTCTTAAGAGTAGGAGATATTCTTGTGTATAATTGTTACTATATCTACATACACTTTATTAGTTTAATTCCAATTTTTGTAGCTTGCACAATCATAGTTCATGATTATAAGGAAAATTCATTCAAGGAAATAACATCCTGTCCAAGCTTCTACTATTCTCTTAATATTTTTCTTACCTGTATGATTATGAAAGGTTATAAGATCCTCATTAAAATTAGGCATCAAAAACATACATAAAACCTTTGAGAAACAAGTGCATTGAATCAATATGCAATTTGGTTCTTTACTAAAGCCATTTATAAGGTTAAACATTATTTTTAAATGTTGGTATAACACTTGTTCATCGTCGAGGCTTGACTTTGTTTGGAAATGATATGATTTGGACATTATGTGATAACACATTATTATTACAAGCTTAATGTAAATTGATTTAACAAATAATTGGTTCAAATGATTGCAGTGGTGACTATACAAAAGAACCCACTGTGAGGTGAAAATATTTGTGTATATGTGGAGCTCTTCTCACCATGCAAATCGTGAATTATAAACTTTACTTTGCAACCCTATCCTTCATTGTTTAGTGAGGGTTTCAGTCTCTGCAATGTTGGGGTTCACTGTGGCCATTGATGGCTTGCAGTTGCTTGCCTCCAGCTCAACTATCTGTGCCCTTTCTTTGAAGATCCATTGTTTAGAGTGAGATTTATAAGCCGTAGCTCATGATAGAATAGTTTTCTGCAAACACCTTGCTGTGCATGAGGGTTGATTTACACAGTTTTTAGTTACAGTGTTGAAGCATGGTTTTTCCACTGCCTTGGCTTTCTCTTGCTCCAGTTGTCGATGTAGTTGAAAAATCAAACTCAGCTGCCCCTTCTTAGGTGAACGCAAAGGTTGTTGAGCTTGTGGTGTCGGTCTTCCTTCTTCTTGACCTCAGTTTCCAATGTTATAGGTATGCATCTCCTTAAAGAAGTTGAAACTATAACAATTTACAGTTTTAGTTCTATATACATGTTTTAATTATATTTTGATTTCCATTTGTGCAGGTGACAGTTCGCATAACCTTGGGAAAGAAACTCTTCAAAAAAAGGACCGATGTTCAGTTTACAGGTAAGCCCTAGTTACGAAATGGCTCCCCCTGCTTGTTCAGACCATATGGGAAAGTTTGTAGTTGGAACAAGTTATAGCATGGTGTTTCCCAGTCTTGGGTTGTTGTTCTTCAGTTTATTAGTTTTGTTTTTTATTTTAAACCCTTGCTTTCAGCAAGGTGACTCCGACACAATGCCGTGACTTGTAAATCCCTCTTCTTGTGTTAAGGGATTTATAAAATGTATGTTTGATACTTGGTCTATTATTTTCGTTATTTAAAACCCCATATTACAATATGGGTGCACCAGCTTTAAGCTAGTTTTTGTACTCTATTTAAGTTTTTAGCCTTATGGTCTATCATGCAATACATAGTTTTATTAGAAGCAAAGAATTATTCTTCAAGCTCGGACTTAGATTAACTTAATGCTATTAATATGACTCTGTGAACTTAGGGTTTGTACCCTATTCAACTATGTAATAATAATTTTACTGTGTTTTATTTGTTTGCATGAAAATATTATTAGTGGCTTGAAGACTATCACTCAGTCATATTATAACATTGTTTTACTTACAAGCTCAACAATTTCGAGCTAGGGTATCCTGAATGAAACCCTGGTTTTGAATAATTCCTTTTTAATTTATTTAAATAAGTTTTTGTTAGTTGTAAAAACAAATAATGCTTAAGTTATTATTATTATCTGTATATAACGAAATTTATTAAATTTCTTCTGTATATATATATTATCATAAAGACTGTAACCAGTCTTCAATAGTTCAATTTGTTTAATAAAAATGCTTCCTTTATTAGAATTATAACTTACTATTTTTCTGTTATTAAGATAAAGAAATTAAAAGAGGGTTTCGACCCTGCAGTTACTCTTCCTGTATAACCCTATTAATAATTTCAGAACAGTTCTTACATAGATATGTATTTCATTTATGAATTTATTATTTATCATGTTCTTATTGTTTAATTTACTAAGTTGACTAGTTGAAAATACTCAGAACTCAGCTTCTGTAACTTAGTTTAGTTTGTTCTTTATATTCAGATACTTTAGTAGTATAATACCTGCTTATTAATAAATATTAGATCTAGTTGAGTTAATATTATTAATAAATAAGCTATAAGAATAGTATTTGTATCCTTAATGACCTGAATGTAAACAATTAGTTTAAATACATCTCTTTCACTGTATAAGCAACTAGTATTGAAATAAACATAAAGAAATTATGAATACAACATAACATTGTTTACCCTCCTGCATATTTTAATTTGAAATAAAAGTATAATATACTTTGTATAAACATGACATCCTAACTACTAGTGTATTCTCTTAACATAATAAGTCTTCTATCTATAATGGAATACTGCTATTTTATTATCAATACATTTGAAAAATAAAGAACATAAATAACCAGGTTTTTTGGTCCTTTTCATAAAAACCTATATACTGCAAT
This sequence comes from Pseudotsuga menziesii, assembly GCA_001517045.1. NCBI lineage: Eukaryota > Viridiplantae > Streptophyta > Pinopsida > Pinales > Pinaceae > Pseudotsuga > Pseudotsuga menziesii. Next base: position 471,320 of record LPNX010487632.1, on the reverse strand, counting down.
AAATTACTCTGCTATTATGAAATGCATATTACATCTATTCATTTTAGTTTATTATCATTTTTGTCATCTACTTTAAACATTGTGCCTGTGCTGGAGTACAGTTTGGTCCTTCTAGATGTGGAAAAACACATGTTAGAATTATTTCCTATCTATTCTAGATTCATTATTGCAATAATCTAACATTTTATAGCTAAACATTTTTCATTCATTTAACAGTCAAAACTCACATTTAAATATCTAACACAGTAAAAAAAAAAGACCGTAGAACCTAATTAAGTTGGACAACAACAGTGTTAGGAGGTTGTTCCTCCCTACCAACTCCTTGAGAGCACCCAAACAACGTTTCCTCATGACCCTCGAGCCTGTTCCCGGTCTCCTTGGCTGAGAACTGGTGGAGAAAGAAAACAATAGACTGATCCAATGAATCAGTAATCACTCTGCACTCAGCAGTAAGATCCTTCAACTAAATAGCTGCACTAGATCACTTAGCAGTTAACCCCTCAAACTCTTTCCACAAATTCCCTTGCCATTGAATTTCTCTGAAGTGCATTCACCTGAATGAACACTTCTCTAGAATGAGTAGCCTCATCTCTCTTCAATGGGAATTTTTATAAAGATTGCCTGGGTCTTTTGGGTCAATTGTCATTAATTGAGCCACTTGCTCTAATCCCACTTTCTTGGGGGGTCATGACCCCAAATGTAGGGAGGTTTCCACCTGCAACAATTGGAACTGTTTGTGGATGCTTCCACATGTCTTTTTTCTCTCCACCTAGTCTCCTCCACCAACTTGACCAATAACACTCTTTTAACAGCTGTCCTAAGATGTTGTCTCCACTTTCATTTATTTATAATTAAAATATTCAGAATTACATTCAATATCCTTGACTCTACTGAGTCATGAATTACATCTTAGCATAAAATTTAACATATTGTCTTTAAATAAAATCAAATAAGATAATATTATTTTTGTAAAATTGGGGCATGTGACATACACACCCCCTTAGAACATAACATCGTCCTCAATGTTATTCATTCTTCATCCTCAGAATTCACCTGGAATAGAATTGGATATGCATCTCGCATATTGCTTTCCAATTCCTAGGTGGATTCCTCTGGACTAAGGTGCTTCCATTGCACATTCACCTATCTAATGGTGCAGTTCCAAAGTGTGATCTCCCTCTGCCCGAGGATACAGTCTGGTTCCACCATAAAATTTCTTTATGTTTCCACCTATACATCATTCCAGTTAACAACATGAGTAGCATCATGAACATATTTCTTTTAATACAAAATTGTGAAAAACATTATGTACTCTTAAATTTGGTGGTAATGCTAATTGATAAGCTACTTGTCCAATCTTGGACAAAATTTCAAATGGACCACAGTAACGAGGTGCTAGTTTTGCACAACTCCCCAATCTTAGAGCACTCTTTTTGGGCCTTAACTTGATGAACACATGTTCACCTACCTGAAACTCCTTTCGATTTCATTTTAAGTCTGCTTGACTTTTCTATCGATCCTGTGCAACTTTCAGATTACCTTGTACCTGTTTTACAATTTCTTCCATTTCCTTCAATAATTCAGGACGTAATACTAATCTATCCACTAGATTACTCCAAGAGATGGGAGTATTACATTTCTATCCATACAAAATTTTGAAAGGACTAAATCTGGCTGATGTCTAATAATTATTATTATAAGCAAATTCTACCAGATGCAAATAATCCTCCCATTTACCTGGCTGGTCTTTCACATACATTCTTAATAGATCTTCCAGTACTTGGTTTACTCTTTCAGTTTGTCCATCTATTTGAAGATGGAAAGAAGTACTAAAATTTAATGTAGTGTTTAACCCTCTAAACAAAGAATTCCAAAAATTACCTGTAAATTTAGGATCTCTATCTGAGATTATTACTTTCGGTATTTCATGCAATTGGAAAATCTGTTTTAAAAAATATCTTCTATGTTTGCAGCTTTATATGTAGTTTTAACAGGTATAAATTGAGTTGCTTTACTTAACTTATCAACTACTACCATGATAGAATCATTTAAATTATGATTTCTAGGCAGTCCAATAACAAAATCAAGACTAATTATCTCCCATTTCCAGCTAGGAATGGGTAATGGCTGAAGTAATCCAACTCGGTGTTGATGTTTAGTTTTCACCTGCTGACATTAAAAGCACCTAGCAATATATTCTGCTACTTCAGTATTCATATTTGGCCAAAAATATTCTTTTCTAAAAATACTTATAGTCTTTTGATAGCCTGGATGACTTGACTATGGATTTTTATGAATTTCATCCAGAATTAATAGCTTAACTTTAGGTATGTTAGGTACATACATTCTGTATTTATACAGTAAAAATTCTTTTGCATTCAAACTGTACCATTTACTTATGCTTTCTGTTGGATTTCCTTTAATTTTAGCTTGGAAATGTTGGTAAATTTCATCTTGTTCTATTCCTACTTTTATTTGTTCATCCAAATCTGTAGTATAAGTGCTGATAGCTGCTGCAAAATTCATCCTTGCATTCCTACTTATTTCATCAACAACTTTATTTTCTTTACCTTTAATGTGTTGAATTTCGAAATCATACTCACTTAGAAAAGCTAACCACTTAGATTGTCTGGCATTTAGATTAGTCTGGTCTAATAGATACTTCAATCCTTTATTATCAGTCATTAAAATAAATTTTCTGCCCATTAGGTGATGTCGCCACATCTTTAAAGCATGTATAACAGCTGCTAATTCCAGATCGTAAGTTGCATAATTCTTTTCAAGAATTTTTAATTTTATGGACTCATAGGAAATAGCATGCCCTTCTTGAGTCAGAACACCGCCAAAGCAATCATTGCAGGCGTCAGTGCACACTACAAATTCTTTATTAGGATCAGCTATTCTTAAAATAGGTGCACTGGTTAATAAAGTTTTTAACTTTTTAAAGCTTTCTTCACATTTCTGGTTCCAATCAAACTTCTTTCCTTTCTTCTGCAAGTAAGTTATCGGATTCGCAATCCTCCAAAAACCTTCAATGAATCTCTGGTAGTAACCGGTAATGCCCATGAAAGATCAAACATCTGTTACATCCTTAGGAATAGGCCAATATTTGATTGCTTTTATCTTTTTGGGATCTATTGAAATCCTTTCCTTGGTCACCACATGACCTAAATATTGAATCTTATCCTTGAAGGAATCACATTTACTAAACTTTGAAAAGAGTTTATGATCTCGTAACTCTTGCAAAACAATTGTTAAATGTTCCTTATGTTTTTCCTCAGTTTTTGAATAGCTTAAAATGTCGTCAATAAACACGACCACAAATTTATCTAAATACTTATGCATAACATTGTTCATTAAACACATAAAAATAGTTGGGGCATTAGTAAGCCTAAATGGCATGACGACAAACTCATAATGGCCATATCGAGGTCTAAAAGTTGTCTTAAAGATATCTTCATCTTTAATCCTAACTTGATGATATCCAGACCTTAAATCTATTTTCAAAAACACCATGGCTCCATGTAGTTGATCGAACAAATAATCTATGCGGGGCAAAGCATATCAATTTTTAATGGTCATGTTTTTCAACTAACGGTAATCTATGCAAAGTCGCATGGTTCCCTCCTTTTTCTTAACAAAGATGACAGGTGCCCCCCAGGGAGACACACTAGGTCAAATATACTTTTTATCAATTAGTTATTTTAATTGGATTTTAATTCATTAAGTTCAAGTATGTTTATTCGATAAGGGGCCTTTGAGTTAGGTACTGCGCCAGGTACCATCTCAATGGTGAAATCCAATTCCCTTTTTGGAGTTAGTCCCGGAATTTCTTCAGGGAATACATCAACATATTCTCTTAAGACTGGTATGTCTTCTACTTTTAACTTATCTATCTTGATTAGACTCTCCTCATCAGTTATTGTTACTACATAAACTTTACATCCCTTCCTAATAGCTATCTTAAGTTGTAGAGTAGAAATCTGCCTTATAGCGGTTTTTCTAGGGATTCCTTTTACACTTACTGTTTTTCCATCACTGTTTAAACATGTGAAGGTTTTATCATAACGATTTAAAATTACCCTATGTTGTTCTAACCATTCCATACCGATCAGTAAATCATAAGAACCAAGAGGCAATACATTAAGCTTCACAACAGTTTCTAAATGATCCATAACTACTGCACAGTCTTTTACAAAACAAGTTATGTTTCTTTTAGCACCAGTGGCTAACTGAACCAACCAAGAATTTTCAAATTTTTCAACAGGTAACTTACATTTTTCTACCATTTTAGGTGCAATATAACTGAGACTAGCTCCAAAATCAATTAAAATAGTTCCAGGGGTTTGATTTATTATACCTTCTACTTCCACCATGGAATTCTAATATACTGCTTGTTGATTCTCCAAGGCTACGTTGATTCTTGTCATAGTCCTCGCTAATTCTCCAACAGTCATCTCCTCCTGTATGGTATGAATATTGCAGACAATCCTTTTTCGATTAGGACAGACTGAAGCATAGTGTGGGCCATTACATTCCCAACACTTTATAGGTTCTTTGCACTCAAATTTCTTGGTATAATTAACATGGTTATTAGAAAATTCTTTACCCTTGGAATTATTCTAGTTGTTTGGAGAATTATTCTTATTTCCTTGGAAGTTTTTATTATTAGGATAATTTCTAGCCTTATTGTTCTTAGAATTTCTGTTGGGAACAAAATCCTTCTTCTTTTGTTCATATTGATTATTATTTTTCTTGGTCTTCTAGTTGGCCATGCTTTCTTTCTTCCTATTCTGTTCAAAACAAAAGTTAGCTTTCCTCATAGCTTCTTCCAAAGTCTTTGGATTGTCATATTCAATCTTGTCCTTAATATGATAAGGTAGGAAGCGAAGGAATTGTTGTACTTTTGGTTTCTCATCTACAAGGTATGGCACATACCTAAGTAGACTTCAGAACTTGTTGTTTACATATTTCATTGTTAGTATGTTTCATCTTTTTAAACTTACGTTGATGACTTGTATCTTTTGATTCAATTCTTCTACCCCTACCCTCAGTTTGAAACCTTTCTGTTAGGATTTGATTCAGCTCCTCATGAACCGTCATAATCCTTTCATTCTCTCATTTTATAGACTCCATTTCAGATTTTAGGTCTTTTACAGTTTGTAATAGTTTTGAGGAATTAGTAGTTAAATCCTCTAGTATAGGATCTCTTGGTAAGTTTCTTGGTTTAGTAACTGGAGATTCCTCCTCTGCATATTCTTCCAGCCTTTCCATACCTGTTTGTTAAACTTCAGAAAACAATTTCTTTGTTGAATAACATTTAAAAGAAAATACAACAGCATAATAATTTAATTTACTATTTCATAAAAGCTAGTTGGGTTTCATCAAGGCCTAGTGTTTGAACCTTGCACTTCTGATACCACATGTCATAACCCCAAATTTTCACAAAAAATTAAAATTTTGAGATAACATAAAATGTTTACAGTTGCAGTTAGACAACTGCTAGCAACTATTATAAGATATGAAACAGACAAATAAAAGTAACCATTTAACTTTAACACATATAGACTAATGCTATTTTAATTTTATATGTGATGTAAGTAATCTACATTTGATTATTTAGCCCTATTGATAGTTTGAGTGTCAAGTAGGCGAGGAGACATTTTCTAGCTGGGGCTTACTTTGCGATTGCTAATGTATCTGGATTCTTGGATCTTTACAAGCTTGACAGGTAATCTTTGACCGAGTAAAATTTTATTCAGGCGATAAATCAGATATATTTTTCTTAGCGTAGAATATACTGCTAGAATAAAAGTTCTGCTTAAAAGACTCAAGATTCTGCAAGGTAAAGTAATGTTTCTTTTACTTAATGCACAATATTATTTTACTTAATCTTTGTTTCGTAGAGGTTATTAATGTTTCCCTGCTGTTTGTCTCTTAACAGTCTGATCTTTAAGATAGATAAAATATTTCTTCTAACTTTACTCTAATCAATTTCCCGTTCTTAAAAGAGTTCATGATAATATTTTATAACTCTTCCTTAGACATAAGAGTCTATTTCTATTATCATCATAACAATTAAATCATTGCTTATCATTATACAAATATACCTAAGTCTTTCGGAACATAAGCCTATTGTATTCTTTTCAACTCTGTTTCAATTAGGACTCAGCATGGTTAAATTATTAGCTTAACATCACTTGCATTTTATGAGATGCCCTCTACATAAAAATCATTGAGATCGTGGTTGGAAACCCCATTTTCTCCATGAACAACATAATGTGACAATTTCACATTACCCTACTATTTATTTAAATGTAAAAGTAATGCAATAAAATCCTAGATAGTTTACTATCCTAAACTTTTAGATTATAATTTAACCTTGATTCGATTCGTCTTAGAACTTGGTAAACATTATGGAGTTCAAAGATCATGTACTTGTAGGTTTTATATCCTACATCCACTACTTTAGATCCCTCTTAAGGGTAGGATCTATTCTTGTGTATAAATTACTATATCTACATACACTTTATTAGTTTAATTCCAATTCTTGTAGCTTAAACAATCATAGTTCATGATTATAAGGAAAAGTCATTAAAGGCATTAACATCCTGTCCAAGCTTCTACTATTCTCTTAATATTTTTCTTACATGTATGATTATGAAAGGTTATAAGATCCTCATTAAAATTAGGCATCGAAAACATACATAAAACCTTTGAGAAACAAGTGCATCGAATCCATATGCAATTTGGTTCTTTACTAAAGCCATTTATAAGGTTAAACATTATGTTTAAATGTTGGTATAACACTTGTTCATCGTCGAGGCTTGACTTTGTTTGGAAATTATATGATTTGGACTTTATGTGATAACACATTATTATTACAAACTTAATGTAATTGATTTAACAAATAAATGAGTTCGAATGATTGTAGTGGTGACTATACAAAAGAACCCACTATGAGGTGAAATGATTTGTGTATACGTGGAGCTCTTCTCACCATGCAAATCGTGATTTATAAAATTTACTTTGCAACCCTATCCTTCATTGTTCAGTGAGGTTTTTAGTCTCTGCAATGTTGGGGTTCACTGCGGCCATTGAGGGCTCGCAGTTGCTTACCTCCAGCTCCACTATCTGTGCCCTTTCTTTGAAGAGCCATTGTTTGGAGTGATAGTTATAAGTCATAGATCATGAATGAATAGTTTTATCCAAACACCTTGTTGTGCATGAGGGTTGATTTACACAGTTGTTAGTTACAGTGTTGAAGTCGTGGTTTTTCCACTGCCTTGGCTTGCTCTTTCTCAGGTCGTCGATGTAGTTTAAAACTCAAACTCAGCTGCCCCTTCTCAGGTGAATGTGAAGGTTGTTGAGGTTATGGTGTCGGTCTGCCTTCTTCTTGACCTCGGTTTCCAACATTACAGGTATGCATCGCCTTAAAGAAGTTGAAACTCTAACAATTTACAGTTTCAGTTCTATATACATCTTTTAATTATATTTTGAGTTCCATTTGTGCAAGTGATAGTTCGCATAACCTTGGGAAAGAACCTCTTCACAAAGGGGACCAGCATTTAGTTTACGGGTAAGCCCCAGTTACGAAATGGCTCCCTCTACTTGTTCAGACCTTGGGGGGAATTTTGCAGTTGGAAGAAGTTACGGCATGGTGTTTCTGAGTCTTGGGTTGTTGTTCTTAAGTTTATTAGTTTTTTATTTTTATTTTAAACCCTTGCTTTCAGCAGGGTGACTCTGGCACAATGTCGTGACTTGTAAAGCTCTCTTCTTGTGTTAAAGGATTTATAAAATCTATTTTGATACTTGGTCTATTATTTTCATTATTTAAAACCCCATATTACAATATGGGTGCACGGGCTTTAAGCTGGGTTTTGTACTCTGTTTAAGTTTTAAGCCTTATGTACTATCACGCAATACACAGTTTTATTAAAAGCAAATAATTATTCTTTAATCTCAGACTCAGTTTAACTTAATGCTATTAATATGACTCTGTGAACTTAGGGTTTGTACCCTATTTGACTATGTAATAATAATTTTACTGTGTTTTATTTGTTTGTGTGAAAATATTAGTAGTGGCTTAAAGTCTACCACTCAGTCATATTATAACATTGTTTTACTTACAAGCTCAGCAATTTTGAGCTAGGGTTTCCTGAATGAAACCCTGGTTTTGAATAATTCCTTTTTAATTTATTTAAATAAGTTTTTGTTAGTTGTAAAACCAAATAATGCTTAAGTTATTATTATTATCCGTATATAAAGGAATTTCTTAAATTGCTTCTGTATATATATATATATATATATATATTATCATAAAGACTATAACCCGTCTTCAATAGTTCAATTTGTTTAATAAAAATGCTTCTTATATTAGGATTATAGCTTACTGTTTTTCTGTTATTAAGATAAAGAAATTAAAAGAGGGTTTCGACCCTATAGTTACTCTTCCTGTATAAGCCTGTTAATAATTTCAGAATAGTTCTTACATAGATATGTATTTCATTTATGAATTTGTTATTTATCATGTTCTTATTGTTTAATGTACTAAGTTGACTAGTTGAAAATACTCAAAACTCAGCTTCTGTAACTTAGTTTAGTTTGTTCTTTGTATTTAGATACTTTAGTAATATACTACCTAATTATTAATAAATATTAAATTTAGTTGAGTTAATATTATTAGTAAATAAGCTATAAGAATAGTATTTGTATCCCTAATGAACTGAATGTAAACAAGTAGTTTAAATACATCGCTTTCACTGTATAAGCAACTAGTATTGAAATAAACATAAAGAAATTATGAATACAAGATAACACTGTTTACCCTCCTGTATATTTTAATTTGAAATAAAAGTATAATATATTGTGTATAAACATGGCTTCCTAACTACCAGTGTATTCTCTTAACATAATAAGTATTCTATCTGTAATGGAATACTGCTATTTTATTATCAATACATTTCAAAAATAAAGAACATAAACAACCAGGTTTCTTGGTCCTTTTCATAAAAACCTATATACTGCAATAAATTACTTTGCTATTATGAAATGCATATTACATCTATTCATTTTAGTTTATTATCATTCCCTTCATCTACTTTTAATACTCTGCCTCTGCTGGAGTACGGTCTGGTCCTTGCAGATGTCCAAAAACACAGGTTAGAATTATTTCCTTTCTATTCCAGATTCATTACTGGAATAATCTAACATTTTATAGCTAAACATTTTTCATTCATTTAACAGTCAAAAATGACATTTAACTATCTAACACAGTAAAACAAAAAGACTGTAGAACTTTATTAAGCTGGACAACAACAGCGTTAGGAGGCTGTTCATCCCTACCAACTCCTGGAGAGTGCCCAAACAATGCTTCCTCAAGACCCTCAAGCCTTTTCCTGGTCTCCTTGGCTGAGAATTGGTGGAGCAAGCAAATAATAGACTGGTCCAATGACTCAATAATCACTTTGCACTCAGCAGTAAGATCCTTCAGCTGAATAGCTGCACTAGATCACTTAGCAGTTAACCCCTCAAACTCTTTCCACAAATTCCCTTGCCATTGAATTTCTATGAAATACATTCACTTGAATGAACACTTCTCTAGAATGAGCAGCCTCAGCTCTCTTCAATGGGCATTTTTATAAAGATTGCCTAGGTCTTTTGGGTCAGTTGTCATTAATTGAACCACCTGCTCTGATCCCACTTTCTTGGGGGATCATGACCCCAAATGTAAGGAGGTTGCCACCTACAAGAATTGGAAGTGTTTGAGGATGCTGCCACATGTATGTTTGCTCTCCACCCAGTCTCCTCCACCAAATTGACTAGTAACACTCTTTTAACAGCTCTCCTAAGCTGTTGTCTCCACTTTTATTTATTTATAATTATAATATTCAGAATTACATTCAATATCCTTGACTCTGCTTAGTCATCAATTACAACTTAGCATAAAATTTAACATACTGTATTTAAATAAAATCAAATAAGATAATATTATTTTTGCAAAATTGGGGCATGTGACAGTCTCAGAGCCACATCGACTAGTAGCACTGAATGCTACTCCTGCCTATTGGTGGGCAGCTCATAAGAAAATGATTACCGGATGGACGCAGTGTCGTAGGCTGATGACAGTCTAATTTGGTACCAAGGAGGTGTACCACACTGGGAGGTATGATGGGAATAATGACCCTAACAGCCATTTGACGGAGTGTCAAACACTATGGGCAGTGCAATCAAATGATGAATGGGTCCATGCTTTTATTCATACTCTGGATGAAATTCCTACATCCTAGGACATATCTGTCGAGCTGCACAAAGAAATAACTTCTTGGGAGGAGTTGACATTTTATTTTGCCCACACTTATAGTTTTGTAGACACCAATCTAGATGTCCACAATGCACTTCATATCCTTTGGCATGTAGTCTTGAAAGTTGTGCCAGTCGCATATCCTGTAAATCCACATGCACATTGCCACATGAAATCGATGATGGAATGCTATAACTTGTCTGGCGAGCTGGAGGATGATGATGATTTACATAATATTAATATTTTGGACATGCCGACCGATCCCATGACTCACCCGCTGAAGATTAAGAAAGTTAACATTGGGACGGATGAGAATCCAAAGTTTGCAAATGTTGTGAAGAGAGCATGGCCAAGATCATGGATCTCTTGCATGAGTTCCAAGATATATTTTCAAAAAAATTCTTAGAAATGAAGGGGATATTGGGCGACCTAGGGGAAATGAAAATACCGCTAAAGATAGATGCCAAACCTGTGAGACAGAGACCATATCGTCTAAACCCGCGATACAAAGAAAGAGTAAAAGATGAGGTTGATTGTATGTTGGATGCTGGAATCATAGAACCTGTCAAAGAGTCAGAATAGATCAGTCCTATGGTGGTCCAAGACAATAAAATTGGTGAAGTTCGGATCTGTATCGACATCAGGAAACTAAATGATGCTTGTATGCATGACCCGTTTCCAACACCCTTCACTGATGAGGTACTTGAGGGGGTGGGGGGTCAAGAAATGCACTCCTTTATAGATGGGATTCCCAGTTATCACCAGATCAGAATATTCAAGGAGGACTAACATAAAACAACATTCGTCACTAAATGGGGATGCTTTCAATATACAAAGATGCCTTTTGGGTTGAAGAATGCCCCTGCAGTATTCTCTCGGGTCGTCGTTGTTGCTTTTAAGGATTTCATTCAAAATTTCTTATAGGTGTACATGGATGATTGGACAGTGTACTGTCTAATCAAGGACCATTTGGCCAACCTTCGACTGATATTGGAAAGGTGTCGCCAACACCAAGTTGCGCTGAACTAAAAAAAAGTACATTTTTTGCGCCCCATTCGGCATCCTTTTAGGTTATATTGTGTGCAAGAAAGGGTTATTGTTCAACCCTGCAAAGATAGCTCTCATCTTGATTTTTTCCCCACTGACCAATGTAAATATGCTTCGGGAAACCTTAGGGCACATGAGATATTCTCACAAATTTATGAGAGGCTACGATGTGATCACTGCCTGAATGGAGTAATTATTGAATAAAGACATAGTATTTATGAGGAGTCTAGAGTGTCACAGTAGCTTTGACAAACTAAAGGCCAAGATGGCTTCGACACTGATACTTGTATTCCCATATTGGAACAAGGAGTTCCATGTTCATGTTGATGCATCTTCTATTGAGCTAGGAGTAGTGCTCATGCATCTAAGCGAAGGCGACTCGGATCACCCTATTGATTTTTCAAGTTGGAAGCTCTTTTGTAGAGAATAATTATAGAACCACAAAGTGCGAAGGGCTAGCAATGGTTTATGTGCTGCAAAAATTCATGCATTATATTCTAGGAGGTCACTTCAAGATGTTTACTGACCATTAAGCTTTGAACTCTCTGGTCAATAATCCTATGTTGGGGGGGAATATATGCAGATGGATACTCTTCTTTCAAGAATTTGATTTGGATATCATCGTGAAGCTGGGTCCCTTGAATGTTGGTCCTGATCACTTGTCTAGGATTGAGACTGGTGAGGAACCTACTAACATTGAAGATGGATTGCCAGATGTGCAGTTGTTTCGAGTTGACATGGTAGATGACCATTATACACCAAACATCTAGTTCTTAACAATGGGAGTCGCACCAGAAGAACTTTCCACGAGTCAAAAGAAGTAGTTGGTGGTTAAAGCTTCTGATCTTCAATTGATTGTTGGACACTTGTATAACATGGGACCTGATGAAATTCTGCAGTGATGTGTCCTTCCTCATGAAAAAGAGAAGGTTCTGGAAGAAGCGTATTCTTGCATCATTGGGGGACACTATGGAGAATGGGATACTGCACGGAAGGTGCTTCATGCAAGGCTTTGGTGGCCCACTCTTTAGCATGATGTGACAGGTTATGCGTAGAGCTGCGATGTCTATAAATGCATTGGAAAACCATCGCGATGGGATGAAATGTTGCTCATACTCCATGTGACTCTGCAACATTTTGATAAATGGGTGGTACAGTTTGTGGGTATGAGCAATCCACCTTGGAAAATATCTGGTGCGTGCTACATAATCACTACGATGGACTATCTGACGAGATTAGCAGAGGCTGCACCAGTTATGGACTATACTACTGCGACGATATCCATATTTCTATTCAAGAATATTGTGATGCAGTTTGGGTGCCTGAGAATATTGATGAGTGATCAGGGTAGTCATTTTATCAACTGCACAATAAGATCACTGATAGAAGAATTTTAGCTGTAGCACAAGCAAATTACACCATACCATCCATAGGAAAATGGAACGGTGGAGGCATTCAACAAAATATTGGAGCACGCACTTACTAAGGTATGTAATACTAACTGAGATGACTAGGACCTGAAGATTCCTATAGTACTGTGGGTCTATCGCACCACATGCAAAATATTGACAAGGAAAACACCATTCAAATTGGTATATGGGCAATAGGTCATTATACCTATGGAATACATCGTTCCCAGTCTATGCATTTCTACTGCGACTGGAATGAATGATGATGTTGTGCTAGAGGATTACATAGCGCAATTGATACAGCTTGATGAATACCATTTCATTGTCGGTTTCTACCAGCGCATTGAGAAATACCGACAGAAGGCATGGAATGATCACCACACAAAGAAAAAAAACTTTTAGAAAGGGGATTTGGTGTTGCTATACGACAACAAGTTCTTGAAGCATCCAGGTAAGCTACAAATGCACTGGCTTGGTCCATACCTTGTCAATTCTATTAACTCTATGGGTGTAGTTCAATTACAATAGTTAGATGACATGGTATTGCCAAATCTTGTGAGTTGAAACCACCTGAAGCCCTATTGGTCGGGGGAAGGACCGCAAACTAACTGAAGCACTGTGATCTAAAAAAAGAGAGGAGAGTATAGTAGATAGAGGAGAAAAGGGCGCGCTCAAAGGGGCTGCACATGAATAGGAGTCATTTGCATAGTAAGATTGTGATAGAGGAAAAATCAACACTAGATAAAGAATATTCAATATAATTAATAAGACATCACCACGCACTACTTGAGCTCTTGTAAGGATGGAAAGGATAGATGCAGAGAGGATGTGGTTGCACCAAGAGATAGGAGCTACGATCAAGAATGGAAAAGGGTGCATGATAGGATGTCGTCATGTAAGAGTAAATGGATTGCATTGTATGGAAAAAACTATGACGATGACCGAAAATTACATCAATACTCAATAACGGCTGTCAAAGAAGGTGACTAACGGCACCTTGTGACATAATGTCTAATGATAACAAATTAAAGAGGTGGGGTGGCCGAATCAATGGCATATTTGGAACATAAATAATTGATTTAGTTATAATGAAGCAACTGAGAGATTCATGATGGCATATGAAATTAAGATGGTGTTACAAGAAGAGGGTTGGCAACCGAGCGAACACTATTAGGCGAAGCTGCACTATGTCAAGTTGCAAAAGGGTTGGGCTAGGTAGTTGAAGGAATCTCTGCTATGTAAGGTAGTGGCCACTGAGGGGGAAACACAGGCTACACTTGATATGGGGAAGACTGTGAGTGAGAATAATTTCTTGGCGGAGGTTGAAGAATAATTCGCAAGTATGCAGGTTATCTCATCCAAAATGGAAGTGTTTGGAAAAGTCATCCTTGGCTATATTTCTCCCAGTTGGGTTGAGGTGCAGACTAAGATACTGACAAGGAATCCGAATGGGTCCAGAGTTATTTTCCCAATTGACTAAGTCTATAGGAACAATGAACCAACTCGACCTCGGGAAATCTGAGTTGAGCCTGAATGCAAGGAAGGACAAGGAGGCAGAAGGGAGACTGGCTTCAAAATTTGCAGCTGTAGACAATTGCTGGGCAGCAGGACGCTTCCCAAAGAGTGACAGCAAACCTGAATACATTCAAAAAGAATTTTTTAAGGATGCAGGAGCATGATGACACCACAAAAAACAATGTTGCAGAAGTATGCTAAGGTCTACCATAGTTGACCTAAAAGGAGGTAGTTGCAGCTAACTACACAATTCGACAAGTTTAGAAAAGTAGTACACTCTTGATTTTCTTCCTTCATGTTGTTGCACGCACCATGTCCATATGACGTGGCTCAAGGAAAAGCCAGAAGACTATGTTGGGGACCTGTTGGCAAGGGGTTGGAGATAAGTTAGTTGCGCATCATCTAGGATGATACACATACTCACGTGGCACCGTGCAAGGAAAATGTAGCGCGATAGGAGGAAAATAGTCCACTTCTTGATATTTTCATGTCTTTTTTTGTACTTATTGACCATTTCTATGGAATATTGGTCCTTAGTGGTTACTTTACTTAGAAATTTGTTACAAGTTTGTTAGAATTGGACCTTGAATGTAATGTCACAAGCCTATAAATAGAAGAATTATGCATGTAAGAGGAACACTTTTTTTAGAGAAGAGATATATGGTGAATGAATTCTGGATGTAATACTAGATTGATGTCTATTTTGATCTCAATTTGTTCTATAGATTTACTATAATGTAATGTGGGTTGATATGAGCTAATGTTTCTGCTTTTCTTTTCTTGTTTTACTTTGTTGCGATTCTGATGCAGAATGATGAATGGATCTACATATGAAAGGATAATGCGACGCTTTTTGCTGATGAATGTTGCCATATTTTAGATATGTTTTCCCCACTAGTAGATATATAGTAATGATGAATGAATAAGTGGAACATGATGAATAGTTCAGTAAGTAAAATAGATCTGGAAATTAAGATGATGAGCAATTTATGCCCCAACCCTCCTCTATACTGTGGAAAATTGGTTCCCACAGCTCTCCCTTGAACATCTCGAGTGAGACCTCATCCACTTCATGGGTGTTGTTGGACATGGTAAAACCTTTCTGGTTTGATGCTCAAGGAGATCACAACGTGTTGACCATTGACAGAGTGAACCCCTATCGACTGGGTTTTTTTGGTCAAGATTGCGCCAACAAATGCTTCCGTTTCTGGGACAAATTGGAAGGATTTTCTAAGGTAAGAAAAAATTGGATTATGTTTATAATGTTGTTTTACAGAGAGCACCAGAGAGTTCCATTCTATCGAAATTCCTGTCGATTTGCACCAATTCATGGGCTAGGAACATCCAGGTTCCCCCAACTACAATCGACGTTGGAAATGCAGATGTGAATTCCTCACTCCACCAGCTACAAAATATCGCCTTGGGTATCAAAAACCTATCAACCTAGACCTTAGTACAAATCCAGCAGGTTTGAAAATAGGAATTAGCAGATAGGAAAAAGGAGCTCAATGATCGATACTTGCAGTCGCAGGACAAAGATGAGAATCTCAAGAAGGAAGTAGAGGGGCTAAAACAAGGAAAGGAGCAGCTCGTAGCAGAAAAAGTGTAGGATACTGCAGCCTTGAAGAAGGCATAGGATGAACCGACGAGGAAATATGCTGTGGATATTATTGCATTGAAAAGGGAAATCAACTGCCTTGTTGTTGAAAAGGCACAGCTAGTTACTAGCAAGGGCGAGGTCGAAGAGGCCATTGATGTGGCCTTTCAACACATCCATGAAAGCACACTAGAACAAATTGTAGATCAAAATAGACATCGATCTAGTATTACATCCAGAATTCATTCACCAAGTATCTCTTCTCCAAAAATTGTTCCTTTTACACGCATAATTATTCTATTCATAGGCTTGCAAAGTTTACATTCAAGGTACACTTCTAACTAACTTCTAACAAACTTCTAACTAAGTTAACCACTAAGGACCAATATTCCAAAGAAATGGTCAATAAGTAAAAAAAATGACATGAAAATATCAATAACTAGACTATTTTCTACCTATCACGCTATCTTTTCCTTGCGCAGTGCCACGTGAGTATGAGCAGCATCCTAGATGCTTCACAACTCACTTATCTCCAACCCCTTTCCAACTGGCCCCCAACACAGTCTTGTGGCTCATCCTTGAGCCATGTCAGATGGACATGGTGCATGCAGCAACCTGAAGGAAGAAAATCAACAGTGTACTACTTTTCTGAACTTGTTGAATTATGTAGTTAGCTACAACTTTCTCCTCCAAGGTCAATTATGGCAGACCTTAGCATACTTCTACAACATTTTTTGTGTAGTGTCATCATTCTCCTACATCCATAACAACTAGTTTTTGAACATCTTTAGATTCGAATTCCTGACAATTGTCTGCAGCTGCACATTCTGGAGCCAGTCCCACTTCTACCTCCATGTCCTTCCTTGCATTTAGGCTCAACCTAGACTACGTGAGGTCAAGTGAGTTCCCTGTTCCTGTAGACTTAGTCAAGTGGGGAAAGAACTCTATACCCATCCATATTCCTCATGGATATCTTAGTCTACACCTCATCCCAACTAGGAGAAATATAGCTAAGGAAAACCTTTCCAGACACTTCCATCTTGGATGAGCTAGCCTGCATGCATACTTCCAACTTCTACTTCAACCTCTGCCTAGAAATTATTTGCACTCATAGTCTTCCCCTTATCAAGAGTAGCTTGCATTGCTCCCTAGGTGGTTGCTACCTTCTATAGTAGAGCTTCATTAAACTACCCAACCCATCCCTTCTGCAACTTTACATAGTGCAGCTCCGCCTAGTGGTGTTCACTTAGTTGTCAGCCCTCTGCTTATAACACCATATTAATTTTAGATGCCATCATGAATCTCTTAGTTGTATCATTATGACTAAATCATTTATTTACATGCCAAATATGTCGTTGATTCAGCCACCCCACCTCTTGGATTTGCTATCATTAGACGTTATGTCATGAGGTGTTGTTAGTCGCCTGCTTTGACAGTCGTTTTTGAGTATTGAAGTGATTCCCAGTCATCATCACAGTTCATTCCATACAATGAGAGCCATTTACTCTTGCGCGGAGGCCTCCTGTCGTGTGTCATTTTCCATTCTCGGGCACAAATCCTATATCTTGGTGCAACCACAACCTCTCTACATCTATCCTTTTTTTCCTTTGCATAGAAACTCAAGCAGTGCGCTGTGCTATCGGGTTACTTATATTGACTATGCTTTTACTAGTGTTGATTTTTCCTCTATCACAATCCTATATCAGTTGCAACAGATCTGTCTTATTGTGCAAATGACTCTGATTCATGCATAGCCCCTTTGAGTGTGCCCTTTTCTCCTCTAGCTACTCTTTTTTTTTAGATCATAGTGCTTCAGGTAGTGCATGGCCCTTCCCCCAACTGATAGGGATTCAGGTAGCTACCATTCACAAGCTTTTCCAGTACCACACCATCTAACTTTTGTAACTGAACTACACTCACAGAGGTAATAGAATTGACAAGATATGGACCAAGCCAGTAAGAAACAAATTGGATTCTATTTATAATGATGTTTTACAGAGAGCACCAAAGAGTGTCATTGTGTTGGAATTCCTGTCGATTAGCACTGAGGAGTGGGCTAGGAACATCCAAGTTCTCCCAACGACAATCAACTCCAAAAATGCATATGTGACTTCCTCACTACACCAGCTACAAAGTATCACATTGGGTATCAACAAGATATAGACCTAGACCTTAGTACAGATGCAGCGGGTCGACAGCTAGGAGTTGGTGGATAGGAAGAAGGAGCTCAGTGATCGATACCTATATTCATAGGACGAAAGTGAGAAGCTTATGAAGGAAGTAGAGTGGTTGAAACAGGGAAAGGTGCAGCTCATAGTAGACAGTGCAAGAGGAACTAGCGAGGAAAGCTGCTAAGGAGATTACTGCATTGAAAAGGGAAACTGATCGCCTTGTTGTTTAAAAGATGTAGCTAGTTTCTACCAAGGATGAGGTCAAAGAGGCTGTTGATGCAGCCAGTCAACACATCCACAAAAGCACAACAAAACTGGATGCAGTTGCTAAGGATAAGCGACTTGGGGAAGTTATTGCATAGCTCGAGATAGATAATAGCCTGCTAAATGCCTTGTTCTACCTGGAAACACCACCAAAGTAGGTTAGGGAGTGCAAAACCACCATTGAATAGATTACAACGCAGTTTGATGAACTGGAACAAGATGCTAAGAAAATCATCGAGGTAAGGACCTAGTTTTGGGGTAATATTGTTAATGATGAGCAGCTAGAACAAATTACAACACAATTGCAGGAAGCTGAGAACCATTTGGATACACTGAAGAAATCTTTGTGAACCATTCCTCCCATTGTGTCAATGATGCAATCTTCCTAGTTAAAGGAGCTACAACAACGGTGGTAAAAGCTTAGGAATGACAGCAAAAATGAAGCAACTAGCTCGACAAGTTCCAAGAGATTGGAGCCTAACTATTGACAAAACATGGTGTTGCACTACAAGCTGTGCAGGATGGTAAGAAGGAAATCAATGCAAAGATAGTGGAGCACCTGTTGAAGTAGGGTCGACTTATGTGTCAGGATGTTGCTGAGAAAGTCAGAGCGCAAGCCACAGAAATTTCTCAGCAATACGACGACTTCAAGATGAAGACCAATGAGTACACCATGTCCATCTGATGTGGCTTGACGATGAGACACAAGACTATGTTGGGTTCCTGTTGGCAAGGGGTTGGAGATAAGTGAGTTACGCAACATCTAAGATGTTGCGCATACTCACATTGCACCACGCAAGGAAAAGTCAGCACGATAGGTGGAAAATAGTCCACTTCTTGATATTTTCATGTCACTTTTTTTACTTATTGACCATTTCTTCAGAATATTGGTCCTTTGTGGTTAAGTTGGTTATAATTTTGTTATAAATGGACCTTGAATATGAAGAAGCAAGCCTATAAATAGAAGAAATATGCATGTAAGAGGAAAATGTTTTGGAGAAGAGATATATGGTGAATGAATTCTGGATGTAATACTAGATCAATGTCTATTTTGATTTGCAATTTATTCTATGGGATTACTATAATGTGATGTGGGTTGATATGAACTTCTGTTTCCACTTTTCTTTTATTGTTTTACTTTGTTGCGATTCTGATGCTGAATTATGAATAGATCTGCATATGAATGGATAATGCGATGTTTTTTTCTTATGAATGTTGTCATCTTTTAGATCTATTTTTCCCACTGGTATATCTACAGTAATGATGAATGAATAAGTGTAACATGATGAATGGTTCAGTAAGTAAATTAGATCTGGAAATTAAGCTGATGAACAGTCGACGCCCCCACCCTCCTCTATACTATAGAAACTTTGTTTCGATAACTCTCCCTTGAACATATCGGGTGAGACCTCATCCATTCTGTGGGTGTTGCTATACAGGGTAAAACTTGTCTGATCCGATGCTTAGGGAGATCATGGTGTGTTGAGCATCGACAAAGTGGAACCCCTATCGACTAGGTTTTGTTGGTCAAGATTGCACCAACACAACCCACATGCATCCATGCAATATAGGGGCTAACTAAACTGGAGTACATCTAACTGAATGTAACTGGAGCATAACTAAACTTGACTAGTCACAAACTACCAACAATTGAAGGATATTGGTACCGACACTCCCAGTGACTCCTAAATTATAGGGATTGGTCTAGGAGATGCATAAACTAATGCATGAAGGTGCAATCAGTTGTAGTTAACCTCTATATGTGTTCCCCACACTCTAGTGACTGGTACATGTGGCCCCATTGGCCCAAGTGGACCCAATGGTACTAGTGGACCCAATAATAACTAAATGAATCCTAAGTTAGGGAAATATAATCCAATAGACCAGTTTGGACAAGGGATGATTATAAATATGAACAAAACTGTTATCTAAGAACTTCAGTTTCCACAAGCTTACTTCACCACATCCATATCATTCTTATTTATAATCTTCTTGAGTCAAGCAATGTGTCTACTTGGTGAAGTTCCTTTACATTCGATAAGGCCCTACTCGGTTGTGGATTCAACAAGTTAGGATTTGTGTCATCATGCCATTTTATGCAATTCATCATTGCATAGTGTATGATACACTTATGCCAACATCCTTATGGGGTTTTGAACACATCAGTTTATTAAGTTGGTTGTAGAACCTGGTCTTCCTTATTCAAAGATGTTATTTCAGTCGCGTTTGGATCCTAGCACTTGACGAGGGTGTGTGTGGAGTATTTCCCCACCACTATAGTCGTTAGGATAATCTAGGGCAGGTGTAGTGGGGATTTATCCCCTACTACTTGCAAAATCACCTACCCTATATCAACCATATCTAAGGGTAGAGTTCATGGTGCAAGGTATTTCTCAACCTTGACTTACAACAAGAAATGGAAAAATAATTTTTATGGTTTTTATCTAACTAATGCAACAAAATAACAAAAATAACTTTAAATTGGGCCACTACAGTATTTTAAGGAAATGGTTTGTAAGCTCCCATGATCCTGGTCTCTATTTATATCCAACAAGTGGTTGTCATCTAGAAAGGGATCAAGGGTTACACATAGAGAACTCAATTTGCAATGTGGGATAGATGTGGTGAAAGGTCTAGGAAGTGAGGAATTATGGAAAAATGAAAGTTCAAAAATGATGATGGACAAAAAACTATTACAGAGAGACCTTCATAATGTATTTATAGTATGATCCATGATTTTCTTACCCATGGTTTTTTACTCATTCTCATTTTAGGGTTTTTTGGTCCTTTTTGGAGAGAGTGGGGTTATGTTGCAATAAATGGCCATCTTCCCTGTATTTATGGGGGAAGGAATAATTTTGTTTTGGACCAATTTTGGTGGAATTTAGTTGTGAAGGTCAAAATGGAGGAAATAATGGTGGGACTATGATGTATAATTATGGTTTGGACCATAGAGAGATATGCGGACAATTTTTTGGTGTCAACATATTTCCTCTTGATGTGTGAGGAAAGGAGATCATTGTATCACCAATAGACATCATAGAATCAAGGGAGAATCTAGCTCTCACTACCAGTGATCTCAACTAGACAATTAGGGTTTCTTCACGAAACCCTAGGTCATCCCGAAGAACGTCATCCATAAGCTGTGTTCATCGACTAAGTATTACTTCCTCTAAATTCCATTTGAAGATCTCATTTTGTTAAAAGATGACAGAGAGTACCAAGATAGATGAGAAGCTTGAGGGTTCTGAAAACTGCAGAGCATGGACGTATTAGATCATGCTCATTCTAGAATAAAATGATCTAGAAATATTTATAAAGGAGGATGTTGTAGAACTAGAAGAAAATGAAGATAAGGACAAATAAAAGAAGGATATGATCAAGGCTAGTCAGATCATAGCTGACTCCATCAAATATATTTTCATTCCTCAAGTATCATCAAGAAGGACACCAAAGGAAATTTTTGATGTTGTGTCCAACTTATTTGAAGGAATAAATATTAATAGAAACATCACCATAAGTAATAAGCTCAAAAGTGTAAAGGCTCAAAATTCGGAAACCATGCAATCATACTTCACAAGAGTAGCTCAAATCAAGGAGCAGTTGGAAGCTATTGGAGATATGGTTGAAGAAGAAGAAAATGTAATGACCACCTTGAATGGTCTTCGTAGTGATTGGGAATCCTTTATTTGAGGAATATTTTCAAGAAAAAGATTGACCAAGTTCCTACAGTTATGGGAAGAATATGTTCAAGAACAAGAAAGAATAGCATCCAAAGAAGAGAAGCTAAATGAAAATGAGGATCAAGCTTTGGCAGTCCATACCAAAGGAAAGAAAGAGAAAGAGCTATGACCGTCCTCCTATAAAATCTCAAGGTGTTAAGAAGTCCAATAAATACTTCTCAAATTATGAATGCTTCACTTGTCATAAGATGGGAAACATTTCTATAAATTTTCCCATGAAGGAAGAACTAGTCAAGAAGAAGAATAAAATATTTCAGGCCCATGCCGCTGAATACAATGATCAAAAAGATGAGGAAAGTGCTAAGAATATTCTTGTGAAAAATATGTCTTGATCTCTGCACTCATAGGCTTAGTCTCAAAATGAAATAAAACTTGATTAGTAGATAATGGTTCCTCCAAGGAATCACTCTCATGTCTTGTGCAAGAGGAGTCCCCACACAAAGTAATGCTTGGAGATGATTACCAATATCCCATCAAAGGAATGGGAGAATCCTCCTATAAGTTGGACTCTAGAATGTCCATAAAGATGAAGGATGTCCTATATGTACCAGGATTAAAGAACAACCTTCTTTCTATCTCAACCTTATATAAGAAAGGGTTCATAGTTTCTTTTGTAGATGAAGAATTCCTCGTGTGGACAAAGGGAAAAACTATAGATAATGTAGTAGTGACCGGAGTTGAAGAAGGAGGACTCTACAGATTAAAGGGACATGTAGACTCATCATTGATCACTAGTACCATAAGCCCATGTGAGCTATGACATAGAATACTTTCTCATATACATTACAAAGCATTGCTAATTGTGAGCAGGGTTGTGATAGGTTTACGAGATATTCAGATAGATAATGAAGGACTGTGAAAAGAATGTGCACAAGGAAAGAATACTAAGAACCCTTATCCAAACAATGAAAAAAAATAAAAATGGATATTAGATATTATTCATTTAGATATATGTGAGCCAACAAAAACTAATTCATTAAGCAGGCATGTTTACTATGCTTCCTTTATTAATGACTACTCCTGCAAAACTTGGATCTATTTCTTGCAGAATAAGGGTGAAGTGTTTGAAAGGTTCAAAGAGTTTAAGGCCCTTATAGAAAAACTCTCTGAAAATAGGATCAAGATATCAAGATTGAATAATGCAGGAGAATTCACTTTCTCCACATGAAGTGAATTCAATAAGCACTACAAATAAGTTGGGATTAAGAGGGATCTCACCATTACCTATAATACATAACAAAATGGTATAAAAGAAAGAAAGAAAAGATCTATCATGGAAGTTGTAAAATCTATGATACATGATCAAGATCCACCTATGTACCTATAGGTAGAAGCATCTAGAGAAACAATATATGTACATAATGGAATCTCCATAGTACCCTTAGAAACAAGACTCCAAAATAGATGTTTACTAGAGAAAATCCTGAAGTCAATCATCTAAAGATATTTGTTTGTCTGGTATACATACACACTCCCAAGGATAAAAGATCAAAGATAGACCCTTAAGGAAATAAGGGATTTTTTATAGGATATAATGTGAAATCAAAATCTTATCGAATATATATTCCAGGATATCGCCAAATTGAACTAAGAAAAGATGTCACCTTTGATGAAGATACATCCTTCATAAAATCAAAGAAATACAAGGAAGATGAAGAGGACCATGAAAATACTAGAGCTAGAGAAGGTCTTAAACCAATTAGAAACAAAGAAGAAGAATAGATTCATGAGGATCATGACATAAAAAAACCTCAGAAACCTAAATAATTGACCAGTGAAATGATCTCACGTAAGACAAGTTTTGCATGGACTCATGAAGTAATTGAAGAAGAAAAAAGACATGGTGTTCGAGAAGGAACCATCAAAGAAATAAAGAATCTAAATCCATACCCTGATGATGTATTTGTAACTTCGGAAGATATTATGATATATCTTATCCATCTTGTTGTTCTTGTTATTCTTTCAAATAAAAATCCTAGATAATCTAATAATATCTTAGAAAAAACCAACATGGTATCAGATCCACTATGAAAGAAGGCACTGAGCATTTGAAATATAGCCACAATGGCAACTAATGGAAATTAGGGTTTTATGCATGAAAACCCTAGAAGACTGAAATTAGTCATCTTATAAATTTCACTGTAGTGCGAGATTGGAGAAGGATCAGAAGCTAACACTTTTACAAGAAGAAGAGGAATTATTTATGTACCTTGTGTAAAAGTTTCCACCTCAGATTCTCCATACTTCAGGATATATCATTCCTCCAAATCAAGTTTCTAGCCTCCTACAGAATTGATTCATAAACAAGTGACCTAGGGAGAATTGCTAAATCTCAGGATAGGAAGGTCGAAACAAAATTTCGCAAGATTTTGAAAGTAGGTAACATAAGTTACTTTCTAAGGTCTTCTTTTCAGACCCATAATGTGAAATATTGACATGTGGAAATCCATACAAGCTCACTATTCTGAACAATCCCCAAAACAGTCACCTTGGGAAATGCAACATAATCCCCACTTGGAGAATCCATTTCTGCTCTAACCTGTGGGGTTGGAAAGAATACATATAAGAATATATCAGTGTGAATTTTTTGGTTGTAAGGAGCCAAAAATTTAGAGATACATCAGAATAAATATCAGACATTTATGGAGAAGGAATAGGAAAACTAGGGATTCCTCTTCCAAGAGATTCCCACCACTGTTTTCAGAAAAGGAGTACATTGGACAACTCACCTTGTAGAGGCCCATATTTTTTTCCAATCATAAGTTTGAAATTTCAAGTTTGGAAAATTAGGATTTCTCTAACAAACCCTAGATCATCCAGCTCCGGAACCAGGTCAGACACCTCAAATCAGTAAGATCTAAATCTTTACTATTTCCATTTGAGGTTCTCATTTCATAATAACTAATCATGCTGAACTTGATGAAAATATTGGTGAAGGTGAAAAATTCCAAGTATGGAAGTATAGGACCTCCCCAATCCTTGAAGAAAATGACTTGGATTAGTATTTCAATAAGGATTTTATAATATCTTGAGGGAGATGAGGCTAAGGCTAGAGCAAAGAGAATCATTGCAGATTCTATTAAGGATCATTTCATCCCTCATGTCTCATCCTTGAAGACACCAAAAGGAAGTGTTCAATTCTATGACAAAGAAATCGAAGAAGAAGAAGATATTTTTATAACCACCTTGAATGGCCTCCCAATATTATGGGATTCATTCATCCGAGGAATGTGTGTGAGAAGGAAGTTGATTACCATCAACAGACTCTAGGAACAGTGCACACAAGAAGAATCTTGACTCATAATAAGAGAAGAGAAGATGGGAGAAAAACAGGGATAGTTCAACTTGGGAGAAGATGCGATAAATTGAAGATCAATCTATCATGATTCAAAGAATATTGCTCAAGTGATCAGGAATATGAAGGAATCAACTCATGAAGAACCTCTGCTATAGATGATTTTACCACACATGGTTGATCACATATTTATGGCCTCGCCTATCCCTCTGCAGACTCTTTGGACCCCATGGACTTGTATTACGCTTTGATGTTCCAATGTCATCCCTAAAAACACATGTTTATTGTTGTATGTGAATTTTGAACCCATACTCGTGTGTACACGCGATGTTTGACCTCAAACCCGTGTACATCGGGATGTGTGCATAAATCCAAATATTTTTGGAGTTTTTCTCATATGAGTCCAAATATCCTAACTCTTGGAATTCCATATGCCTTGAGATCACTTGGATTCGACCCTCCATTACCATTTTGGAGTGCTATATAAGGAACCCCTTGGATACATTGAAGAGGGGGAATTGAAGAGCAAACAAACTATAGTTCATTGCTGCCTCAGTTTGCTTATACTGTACTCTACATCCATTTGGAGCACTTTGTGTTCTTCCCAATATTGCCTTTGCATTGTGAGATTTCTATCAAGAGATGGACGATTGAGGTGGTGGAGTCCCATGTGTAGGACTCAGTTTCTCCGGTTCGTAGACATGTGGGTAGAGGTTGTCACTATTGTAATCTCTGATTTTATTAATAGAAATATGTTTTATTGTCCAATTATGTGCATTTGAATATGAATATTGAATCCATGGATGTATTTAATTACTTACACATTGTTGAATATATACGCTAAAGTAGGTCTAACACATTATTATAGAGCATGTTTCTCTTATTTGTTATTGTTGAGAGAAAATTGCTAATGCAAGCATGAATTGGAAAAGCTCAATGGGGATCTACTTCAACTGTCTAGAACAAGGTACGATTTGGTATTCCTTAGTGTTATATTTTTGTTTTCTCCTACATATTGAGAAAGATTGATTTCTAGTGTCAAGTTAGCTATTGTGGTACCCCCAAGCCATAGGAAGTTTCTCTCTGTAACAAAATTGGCGACTCTACTAGGGAGGTTCCTAGTATTTTTTGGGGGGGGGTTTGGTATTCAATGTACTTTAATTTCTCTTGATTTCTATGTTTCTGTGTTACGTCTGTGGGCATGTTTTCCCAGTAGGGTCCTAAAGAAGTAAATTTGATCTTGGCTTGTCTGTTTTCCCTATTTTTCTTCCTTTTTCTTCTTGTACGTGGGTTTTCCCTGAACAGTCGCGTATGTACGATGGTTTACTAAGAAGGGTCGTGTATGCCTTGAATTTGAGCCTTAGTGGGAGTATTAAGTGTTGCTGGGTGATTTTTGATGATTGTTGAGTCTTCTTGGATGCTTCTTGTGTTTATATACACCCTCTATTTCTGACCAGAGACTTTTTTTAGTTTATTTTTTAAGCTTTGTTCTTTTCATTCATTTATGTATTTTTTGTTTTGGGATTAGTGCATTAGGTATGTTTTACCTTGGTGTCTTGCTTGGATATTGTTTGTGAGTGGTTGTAAGGTTTTAGAGTTGTAGAGTCATTTATTTCTTTCATATCTCATTTATTTCAAAAAATACCAAAAAATTTTTGCGTTTGCATACTCATGCATCTCTTGCATTTTGCATTGGCACGGTACTTGCATTAGGTTTGCTTGGTGAATTATAGTCAGATTTTCATTTAGGAATTATTGCACTTACATTTGAGGGAAAAATATTGCATCTCATGTAGTGCCATCCATGCCTCATTTTAAAGATATCATGTCATCACAAAATATTTAAGTTTTCCCCAGAGTGTGTGAGATTTACAGCTATGGGTCCCATTTCTAGGATATTGACATCCTAGGTATTTGTTGAATTAGATGGGCAGGGTCAAGCCCAACTTACAACCATTCTCAAATGACATTATAAATAATTGGCCATGACATGTTTATTCACAAATTCTAAAAAATTTCTTTATATTATCATTGTTTTATGAACTATGTGTATAATAGTGTATTAACCAAATCTCTTTTACCCGGTATTGCCCCACTTCCAGCAGGCCTGTTCAATACCCCGATGGGTTTACTTGCATTTATCGAGCTTTCGTATTGTAAAAAAAATAATTGTACTTAGCATTGACCCGCTGCCGACAATCCTGTTCAGTACCCTAGAGGGTTTGCCTTGTATAATGATATGAAATATATGGAAGCCAATTGGTACTAGAATGTGTTAAGTCCTACTAAACACATAGTTCAATCTTATAAAATAAACTTATAAGTAATTTCATAATGGGCTTAACCATAGATAATGTCAAAAGAGAATAACCTAATGTTGTTCTTTAACCTCACAGTCCTTCTTCTTCATAAAAGAAAAGTAATGTTCCCCACAGGAAAAAATTTCACTTAATCTCAAGTTATCACCAAAATACTTTGAGATACAAGTTTTGATAACAAGTATAGGATGAACTAGTAATCCATAGGTGTAAGATAAGATTGTGAAAAATATGATAACGAAAGTGGGTCTGTGAAGAAATTGTTAAAAAACAAATTAGAAAGATACATGTCTGAATCGAAATACCAAAAACCATATGAACCATAGAAGAGCTGATTAAGAATGATATACACAGGATTGTATTTTTTTTTAATTTTCACTATAAGTTGCAAATCCCAAAAGTACCCCAAGAAAGGTTAAGATACCTGATGAGTGTTTTAGGATAATTCCCTTTTCCAAATAATACTCCATGAGATGCTTATAGAGATAAAGCACTTGTAATCAACTGCAAAACCGCTTGTTAGATGATTAATTTATTCGTGAAAACATATATAATATTATAAAAAGAAAAAGAGTCCCATGTAAATACTTTGTTAGAAATGACTTATTTATTTTGAAAAGAAAACACATATTTACATATATACAAGTGATAATAACCCAAAAATACCTTTTTTAAGGATCAGGAGGAGGATGAATAACTTCCCCTTCAACAAATTCCATCTCATTTTCCTACAAAACATTTTGTATGAAATCCTGTTTAGATGTTGGTTGGTGATAAATTCTAAGTCTATGTCCATTTACTATAGAGGAAATTTGTGAGCCATCAATTGTCTTAATTTTTACTGACCCATTTTCAAAAGTTGTAACTACTTCATACAGGACCATCCAATGGGTACGTAACTTTCCTTTGAAAATTTTAAACCGTGAGTTGAATAATAATGCCCAATTTCCAGTATTAAATTTATTTTGCTTAATAAATTTATCATGCCACGCCTTTCCTTGATTGTGTATTAGAATGGTTCTTTGGAGTGCATCTTGTCTAATCTCATCTAACTCATTAATCTGCAATATTCATTGTTTCTGTGCTTCATCCAAATTCATGCCTAATTGTGCTGCCATACAAAAGGTTTTAACTTGAAACTCAATAGGTAAAAGGACTTGTTTTCCATACACTAAATCATAGGGGGTATGTCTGGTAGTGTTTATCCTTTTTATCTTATAGGCCCATAAAGCCTCCAGAAGCCTATCTTCCCAATCCTTATTATGTAAGTGAATGGCTTTAGTTAAAATGGCTTCTAAAACTTTGTTGGTTGATTCTACCTGACCATTATCCTGAGGATGATAAAGTGAAGAATTGAAATGTTGAATGCCATATTTCGTACTAAGTTCTCTCATTAATTTAGAATTAAATTGAGTACCTTGATCTGTGACAATTTCTCTAGGCACACCAAACCGGGTAAATATTTCTTCATATATAAATTCTACCACATATTTCTCTGTGGCCCTAAACAAAGATTTAGCTTCTACCTATTTGGTGACATAGTCCATGCAAACTAGGATATACTTCTTTTTACGAGACATGGGAGAAATCGGTCCTACAAAATCAAGATCCCATTTCTCAAAGGGTTCAATCATAACTTGGGGTTGTAGGGGCATTTGATTAGATGCATAGGTCTACCCATTCTTTGGAAACTATCACATCCTTTAACGTATTTGGCATCATCCTTAAAAATGCTTGGCCAATATTAACCAGAATGTAATACTTTGTACGATGTCCTATTGTCAAAAAAATGGCATCCACATGGTCCATCATGGAATGCATGGAGGATTCCTGTCATTTCATCTTCTCACACACATCATTACGTAATAAGATCTGGACCAGTGTGGAAGAGATCATTATCTACACAAGAATAATTGGAACTTTGAACTCTAATACGACACTTCTCATGATGGGACAAATGGTCTGGTAATTTCCCAATTGATAAATAATTGGAAATATCTACAAACCAATGGATATGAACAGATACAACAAATAGATGTTCATCGGAAAAAAAGTCATCAATTGGTTTAGTACTGTCTTCATGTTGAATACGAGAAAGGAAATCTGCTACTAGATTCTCTTTACCATGTCGGTCAATGATGGTAATGTTAAATTCTTGCAATAAAAGAAGCCACCAAGTCACTCTACCATTGGTAATTGGTTTATTTATTAGAAATATAATGGCAGAGTGATCGGTATGCACAAAAACTTCATAACCTGTAATGTAATGGCGAAATTTGTGAATAGAATAAACTACTGCCAAAAATTATTTTGCAGTAACACTGTAATTAAGTTCAACATGAGTCAATTTTTTGCTAATAATATGAATGGCATAACGTGTTTGTCCCTCTTTTTGTCCTAGGACTCCTCCTATGGCTGTATCAGAGGCATCAGTGGATATATGAAAAGGATGGGACAAATCGAGACCCCTGAGTATTGGTTCCATCGATAGTTTATATTTTTGAATTTCAAAAGCATTTTGACAAGATTCTATCCACTGAAATTATACATCCTTTGTAAGCAATTTAAACATTGGTGCAACTATTTTAGTGAAATTTTCATTAAAGCGATGGTAATAGCCTGCATGAACAAGAAATATTCTGACCTCCTTTTGCGTTTTCGGAGGGGGAAGGCCAACAATGACTTTGATCTTAGCAGGATCTACCTTAATTCCTTGGGAGGAAACATGCTGTCCTAAAACTATTCCTTCTATTAGTGACATTTTACAGTTTTCATGACTAAGAGATAAATTCGTTTCTTGACATCGAATCAAGACATTTTCGATATTTTCAAGAAATTCTTGAAAGGTATTTCCATAGGTTCTAAAATCAGCCATGTATACCTCCACATAGTCATGTATAAAATTGAAAAAGATTCCTAATAATGCTCGCTGTAAAGTGGCAGGTGCATTACATAGGCCAAATGGAAAAACTCTATATGCATGTGTTCCCCAAGGGCATGTAAAAGTGGTCTTATCTTGATATTCTGGTGGTATTAAAATATGGTTGTAACCACTATATCTGTCAAGAAAGGAAAATTATTCTTTACCTGATGGGGTATCTAATACTTGATCAATAAAAGGTAAAGGAAAGTAGTCTTTGAGTGTGGCTTTGTTTTGCTCCCTAAAATCAACACAAATGCGCCATTTCCCTGTGACTTTATTTGTAACTACCACTAAAGGATAAACCCATGTACTATTGGATATAGGATAGATGAAACCAATAGTAAGGAGTTTTTGTAATTCTTCTTTTACGATATCCTTTAGAGCAGGATTCATCCTCCTCTACGGCTACCTTACATGTGAAATGTTTGGATCCATATAAATATGGTGAATACATGTGTTAGGGTGTATACCCTTCATATCGTTGTATTCCCATGCAAATTCTCTAACTGCTTTTTTAATGACTTTAAGCAGCTGTGCTTGTTGGTTTTCACTTAACCCTGCGTTTATATAAAGAAATTTTTCAGGCCCAACCTCACAAGTTATAGTATAGGGTCTTGTATGCTCTTCAATCATGAAGACACAAGGTGTATCTGTAAACATTGAGAGATCCATATTCTCTTGAAATTCATCTCCAAAAATTTGATCGAATTGAGGAAAAGACTGAGGAAAATCTTTACAGGTTGTTGAAGAAGCAAATTGGTTTAATACATTCTCAGTGGTCTGCTCCTAAAGTGCCAAGGAGAAATCACTAGGGAGGGAGAGGTCATCAAAGTCTTCATCCTTGAAAGAACAATTTAACCACCATGATTCTTTAGTTATTGGTTGTGCTGGGGGGGGTACAAAATAGGGGGGGTACAAAATAAGTCTCTATGTAGACTACCCATTAGAAATAGTCATCTTTCCATATCTACATCCTATAAAAGCATTTGCGGTAGCTGACCATGGTCTTCCCAAGATAATAGGATGAAATTTAGAAGGATCCTTTGATTCTACGACCATAAAGTCGACAGGGTATTCCCATGAGGCTACTAATACGACAATTTTATCTAGGACTCTAGCAGGTTTTGTTGTAGTATTGTCTGTTAGTTCTAGGATGGAAGGGGTAGGTCGGAGAATTTGTCCTAGCTGCAAAACTTCTAAGATTGCGGTGGTCATCATTTTGATAGAGGATCCTAAATCAATTAATGTATTTTCTATGGTGGTTTTGTTTATAATTACAGTCACTATTGGGGCTCTTGGGTTTGTATATTTTTCAATCCAGGACTAATCTGTCATGCATTCAGATATCTCACCTATTACATGAAATGTGAGAGAGTCTTTTTTCTTCTTCCCTGCGAGTTTAATACATGATCCTTTATTACCTTTTTGTAGATTGGTATGTCCTTGATATCTTGTAATAGAGGAATTTTGACATAGATATTCTTTAATTCATTCAAAATTTTATACTCCGAATGAACGATCGGTTTTTCTATCACTAGTCTTTCTAGTAATGGAGGAAATATTTGCTCCTGAATAAGTTATTACAGAGGATGGGTGTGTATTGAAAACTTTGGAATGTTCACATCCTCCAAAATGGAATCATTCACGGATTCATTTGAATCCACTTATTATTCACTCGCTTCATGAATGATGACTGATGACTTGGGTTTATCATTCCCAACTCTTCCAAATTGTAGTTGAATCTCATGTACAGGTATAGTTGAAATAAGATATGATGGAATAGTTTGCAACTCAATGTTGTTAAGAGATTGAGTTGGTTTATTATCTATGTTAGGTATTGGTTGTGCAGGTAATAATGTCAGTCGAGGAGGATTTATGTTCTGGAAGTGATGAGGTTGTTGTTTAATGAAAGGAACTGGAGGTAAAAATCCAGGAAACATTTGTTAGAAATTTGTTTGATGCTGAAGACAAGGATGATTATGTGCAGGGAAAGGTTGTGACTGAGGATATGGTTGTCTCCTCCACCCTTGTGACCAATAGTGTTGTTGTGGAAGTTGAGGAGGAGGGTACTGGGGTGGCGAATTCTGCCAACTTGAATTGATCCTTTGTTGAGGTGGATGATATGGAGGATAATAGAGTGGAGGTTGTAGTGGAAAGTTCTGATATGTTGGTTTGTCCGTATGTTTCCAATGAGGTCTCCTAGATGTTTTAGCTACATCCCCACTCTTATAGATGGCTTGCAACCCAGGAAAGGATGGGCAAGTATCTATTGGATGCTCTTATGTATAGATGTGACACATGGAGATGTTGTTTAATGGACATTCCCTTTGGGGATATTTTGTCCTACATCTTGGAAAAAAATACTCCTTAGGTTTCTATGTAGAACTACTTCCTATAGGTGTCTTTCGATACCTTTATGCTGAGTTAGTGGTTTGGGTATTACGTCCCTTGTGAAAGTTAGTAGGAATTTCAATAATTTTTTCTGTTTTAACAAATCTTCCCTGAGGGTCTCTAAGTCTGCTCATGAAAAAATTTAAATAAAATAAAACCTATGCTACTACTATTGTTGGATTTGGGGGTGCCTGTTATAACAGATGCACAGGTTCTTACCTCTCGTCTTACCGCTCCCTGCCACTAGCCTATTTCTAAGATTCATACAGAATTCTATCTATTCTACATTACATAACAAATCCTCAGCAATAGTGCCAAAAATGTTGGGTGCTATAACATCTAGATTAATTCACCTAATATTTAATTATCAAACAAGGTTGGTAGGCTTAGAGTTGACACAAAATATATGCGAAGGTAGAGGGTGTCATGTAAATATTTTAACAAACAAAATATTGAAAGATATTTCAAAATGAAAAACAGAGTAAAACTCCTAAGAATTTAATTATTAAAATAATTAAATTAGAACAGAATACTAAACTAGATAGTCAATAATTTATTTCATAAGCAACTAACTTTAAATTGGAAAAAACATACTACCAACAACTAATCTTTAAATGAAAAACTATGATGCAAGGAAAACCTAATTCATAAACAAGTAGAAAAATTAATAGGAATATCTTTGACTTATGTCCTACAAGTCTCTTTTAGTAGTCACACAATGAAAAAGAAACAACCTAAAAACAAGCTAAAGGTAACACATATAATACTGAATTTTACATGCAAATGGATAAATTAATCCAAAGGCATGAACAAAAAACAATACGACAGTAAAAAGAAATCAGAAGCAAACTCAAGAAACAAAACATAAAATAACTCAAAACATATTTAAGGTGAAAAGAAGTAAGCTAACTTTTAATAAATGACCTAAAACAATTCAAATTAACTTTAATATTAAATAGAACTATCCTTTAACAATTACAGTCAAAGCATACTTCAAACACTAAAGAAACAAAACTTAAAACAATTTCAAAACACATTAAAAATAGTAAAAACAAAACAGTGGGTTGAATGACAGACTGAACTGTGGGTCTGAAACGGTTGACTGAATGAAAATATAAACAGGTTGTTCGAATGACAGTCTATATAATTAAAATGACAGAAATTAACCGAAATGATCTAATATTCAGCCGAATTTGTGCACATGTGAATTCTAATGCAAATAGACAGTAAACAAACCTATTTATTAATCAAATTTAACAGTAAAATGAACTTAAACAAATTCATAAAAGAAATCATTATATATTAATAAACAAACTGAAATTCAAATTGCATAAACTTGAAACATAAAGGAAATAAACAAAGATGAAATTCTATTCTATCTAATTGCAAATACTGAACCATAAACTGGAAATGAAAG
This sequence comes from Pseudotsuga menziesii, assembly GCA_001517045.1. Lineage (NCBI taxonomy): Eukaryota > Viridiplantae > Streptophyta > Pinopsida > Pinales > Pinaceae > Pseudotsuga > Pseudotsuga menziesii. The sequence continues at coordinate 436,927 of LPNX010487632.1, read as the reverse complement.
GACTAAAAGTAAATTCAAAAGAAAACTATGTGCATAGTTTAACTATTTAACTTTTCAGAAATAAAATTGCGTTACAGGAAATAAATGGAATAAACATTTATAGAAATCTAATGAAAACAAAATAAAATAGCTATAATAGAAAGAAAAGAACAAAATTACACAAAAGAATGAACCTCTGTTTGATGAGGGGCCCTCTCAACAATTAGAGGTGTCTCCTGGCTAACGCCTACTAAAATGCAATCATAGACAGTGAAGCATACGACTCTATTAAAATGATGGAACAGAGTTACAGAATTTTTCTCTTCAAATGACTATCTCACAAATAAAATGACCAACTCTCTAACTATCCACATAGAGGTGTTTATATACAATGTTTACAGGGATGAGAAAGCCGGCCCCTTAGTGGTAAACTGCTCTCTAAGTTTAGTCAATCCATAAAGGCATCTAACTGCTAAAAATCCAATGCACAACATCTTCCTCCTTCAGCACACATAATCTCTCTTCATTGGATGGTGTAACACACAGGTTCCTTCTCATCGTGAACGGTTGTCTTCAACGTGCTTGATGTGGTGCACAACTCCTACTTTAGCGTAGCAGGTGGAGTGGTGTTGGATAGAAGAGAACACATGGAGGTGAGTCTTCTAGAACGCGGGCTAATACATCAACCTAAGATATGGATTGTTGGTGAGGTGTCGATGAAGTAGGATGCAGGCTAGCAGATCATCTAAAATGCGAGCGTCATTACCCAAATGCATGGATAATAAACATTTCACAGGCTGTTTGAAGCATTTTAATGCCTAAAATCAATTCTAAATAGCACGCAGTCTAGTTAGCAATCTGGATAAAAAGATGAACATCAAGCTGGACCGTGAGCTGGATATGCTGAGCACAGATCTAGGACGAATGCAATGTCGATTTGCTAGTGTGCTTAAGGACTATGGTCTGCAGTAACAATATTTAAATGCCTGGAAAATTTTACAACGAGTATTGTGCAGTGTGTTGGATGATGAGTTGGACGTGCTGTGTGCATGGCAAGATGAATGCGTGCTTGTTTTTAATTCATCCAAAAATATTATATAACCTGAAAACAAAAATACAAATCAATTAATATATAAAATGTGCTTCAATAATGTCAATTTTAATCAATAAAATCATAAAATGATAATAATGAATGAATTTTATATAAACCTTAAGTTCATACATACCTAGGGTTAAATGGTGATTTGCATGGTAGAAAATATATAAAAAGATAACAAAACATATGTTTAATTGAGTAATTTAACTACCAAAAATGATAAAAAATTTAGGATCAATTGTCAAAACCCCAAATTTTCCCAAAAAAAAAAAATTAAATTTTGCATATCATTAACATAAATGCTGTTAACTAATCATTTAATTAGTTATATGTTATCATCCTATTAAATAAATTATCTGTTGGGTTGTGTTTAATGATAGAACAGTTCTTTTCAGATTACTGACTTGTTTTCTTTTTGCAACCACAAGGTGGGATGTCATGCAAAACTGGGCTTACTCAACTTTCAAGCTAATGCAGAATGTTTTCCAGTTCTTACATACTACAGGTAAGAAGTTCGGTTGGAATCTTGTCGAAATTCGAAGGTGTTTATAAGTACAATTACGTCGCAAACATAAAAGTTTAGTAGGAAGATAAATGCTTAAACCATTTTGATTACTTACTGAGGTAAAATTGAATAACTGTCCATCTTTCTTGTGGAAGTAAATTTATGATTCTTAAAGATTACTGTGCTATTCGATATTTATCATAGATGCCAAGTATTAAAAGACTTCAATTAAACTATTTGCAAAGTAAAGTTAAAAAAAGGCAGAGTTATAGAATTTACAATTTACCTTCCAAGTGCACACATACACTTACATTGTAATGTTCATTTATAAGGGGTTACGTATTACTATTTCCAAATCTAAGTTTATTTCTTAGTCAGATAGATGACTTACTATAACAGGTTTTTATTCTAATCCTTTCATATCAAATAAGTGGACCTGTACTTAGTGGATACTATCTTAAAAGAATGTAGAACTGAATCATTTATTGGTCTAACATTTACGATGATAAATTCTTAAATGAAGAGTAAAAAGCTTAACTCTTGAATGTCACCATTGCTTGGTTAAGAACCTTTATTCTAGGAAAAACAATATCAAAGTAAATGTTATTATTTTCTTTGTATTACTTTACCAATTTCTATTCTTAGAAAAAATAGGACAAAACCAAAGGGTTAACATTACTATCTGTATACTTACCATGGTCGATTTTGCAACACCTTTGATATCATCCATTAGTATATTTTATAATTAAAATATAGAGGTTGAGTAAATACTTGTGTGAGTATTATTCCTACCCAAACATATGTACTATACTTTCCTTCTACAACAATTTACAAAACTTATTTCTTTTAAGATTGTAAGAGTCACAAGACAAAATAGTCATTCACCTAATGGAAAAGTTATGAATAAGACCAAATCATAAAGGACTTAACTCTAAAGGAAGACTCTTATAAACCTTTATTTTATACATTCCAAGTTTATACATAAGATCATATTATGCACTTACTACTCTAGATATAGTATGCTCTTGATCTAATGTTATTAGGTAAGAAAATCATGTTACAAAGTTCTAGATTGCAAAGTCAATTACATCCATGATGAATATAGGGTTAAATCCCGATTGCATTGCATGGATGATACTATATCATAACGTATTGTAATGAATTGCTAAAATGTTGCATCAGTGATAAGTTCCAAGGTATAGTTTTATGTGTTAACAAAATTCTTGTTATTATTCTCCAATAATAGGTTGACTTCAGCTGGGATTATAGTGTAACCTTCGAGACATCCAAATGATTGTCAACAAATGTTCCTCGTGATTTGCTCATCAAAACTATGGAAAGAATACCCACCGTGAGTGAATTATTTGCATGGAGGCGTGGCTTTGTGTGAGCAAAGCATCACAAGATTTAAAAGAATCATTTCTAAACCTACCTCATTGTCGTTCCTTGCCTTCGGGCACTCATCCATCTTCTGCAAAAAATCTAGCTGCTCTATCACCTGTGTAGTGCTGTGACTATTTTTGACTTATTCCTCCCTAGTTCGCTTGTCCAAATGCACAAAAGCGAAGTTCGTTTCATAGTGTTTCCATTCGTCATGCGTTACTCGTTCTCCTTTTAGTTTTTCACTGCCTCAACAGCTTAAACTCAAACCTTTGACTGTATCATCCCTCACCATTCTCCTTCAGTTTACCACTACGGGAGTGGTTCCTTCTTTCAGAGTATCGTGGCTTGACTTGCATTGTATACTGTGTGTTATTTGGAAAAGAAATAACATCACGGATTTAGGGTTTTACCCTGTCCGTCGAATAGCTGGGGGTTCTCTGCTATTAGTGGTTGATGAAGTATTGTAACGCCGTCTCCTTTTGCAGCTGAATTACAAACTTCTTGCTCGTGATGTCACTGGTCGCTACATTGCTGGTTAACTACTTTTAGATGTCGAGGTAAGAATATTATTCGTTTCTTTTAATGATAAAGCACATTTTCTTGTTTATATAACTCTTTGCCTTTAATATATATCTAACAGTCGGACGTATAATGGTTTTGTAGGTACGACTTGCCTCTCTTCTCTATCTGCGCAGTGAGTACGAGGTTGCAGCGATAAGAGGCCACGGTAAGCCCTGGTTTTTCCATGGCTATCCCACCTTGTCCAAACCCTTATGGGGTAATAAGGGTTGGTCGTTGCAGCCTATTAGACCCTCATGGATTTTGGGTGTTTTGGTTTATTACTTCACTGTTTTTCATAGTTTGTTAAGACCCTAGCTTTACTGCAAGGCTCTCCGGCTTCGACCGTGAGTGTATATTTTGTTTTGTATATATTACTATGTTTAAAGTAAAAGAACAGGCTGTAAGCCTCCTTATGTAATTTCTCAGTACGACTGTGAGTTATTATTACTGAACTGGGTTTTACAGTCATTACTTTTCTATAATCTGAAAGAATAGGGTTTTTACCCTAATTTTGACAGTGAATAAAAATAACTCCGTTCCTTTTTAAAATTACTGTTAAGTTGTACTGCGCTTCTGCAATGTAAGGGTTACTAGATATTTTTATAATATTAACGTAAGCTCGATATAGGAGCATCCTACATTTCTGTTATTTAATTCCTACGCAAATATGCATTGATTTTTAGGGTTAATAATATTATTAGGGTTTCTGTACCTGGTTTATAATTTGACTTTCTTGTTAATAAGAATCTGTAAATATTGATGTATAGTTTATACCCTTTAATGATATAGGGTTTTTATGTCTTTCTTTTTACAATAATTTTTAAGTACTATCAGTATACTTGTAGCTCAGACAGTGTAATTAGTTCTGGGTTGTACTTACAATAATAAGAACACTACTTTATATTAATCGTAATAATATTCCTATAATGCATAAAATAAAAGTATATTATTACTAATAGAATAACTATATTGTCCTTCTGAGATTACTAAAGCCTCCATGTTAATATCCTTAGTTTATCTTATAAGCATATTGAAAGATAGCACTTTGTTATTTAATTCTTGTGTAATTTATGCTATACTATCTATGTTCTTTTGTAATTAGTTTGTTTTATTAGTTATGATACTTATTTTTATATCAAGAATTTAATTAACTCTATCTAGAGTCTATCTTATAAGCATAGATATTAACATTCATTCATATTAAAGAATAACAGCTCTGGAAACTGTTTGACCTCAGTCCAGAATAAAAAGAAGGAAAATAATGATATGATTTCATCACTAAACATACATAAAATATAGACTAGATTGGTTTGACAGTAGGATTTAATCATTATATAACTACTCCTACCTTCAGTTTAGTATTCGACATATAATAGTGAAGTTATTCTATTCTGGAAGAAAGAAACTGTAAGGTCTAACAGTAGATACATCTAGTCTAATCCTACTCTTCTATTTGTTCTTTACAATAATAGAATTACTGAAAGTAAAATACTGTACAAGGAAAATAGTTTTAACTATAAACTCATACAACTGTCAGTAAAATATTTTTTCTGAAAATAGGTAAAGAAATAATCTACTATTCTGCAATCCCATCATGCTATCCTTATTTAAAATTTCCCCTCTACTGGAGTACGGTCTGGTGAACCCAGATGTGGAAAAACACTATGGGTTCTTAATTGTCATCGATAGATTCTATTATTGATAAACTAAAAACATCTACATCATTAAACCAGTTAAATATTTATATAATAACTACAAACATAACATTCAATCATTCACAGTTATTAAAAAAAAGACAGTTAAGTAACAAAACCTGCTCAAACTGGGACAACAACAGCAATGGGAGGCCGTTCCTCCCTACCAATTCCTAGAGAGCGCTCAAACAATGACTCCTCAGGACCCCTGAGCTTGCTCTGGTCTGCCTGGCTGGAACTAGGTGAAGCAGTAGTCAAATACCAGTCTTCAACCTCAGTGCCAAATCTGAACTTATCAGTAAGTTCTCCTAGCTAACAAGCTGTAATAAACCAAGTTACTGCAGCATTCCTCTCAAACAACTTCCTTACTGTTTTTCCCTTTTTCCCCAATGAATTTCCTGAATAGCATTCTCCTGAATGATTATTCTCTGGAAAATATCTGAGCAACCTCAGCTCTATTCATTGGGTACTTTTAAAAGATTGCCTAGGTCTTTTTGGGTTAGTTGTCATTTAATGAGACACCTGCTCTGATCCCACTTTCTTGGGGGATCATGACCCCAAATATAGGGAATTTTCCACCTGCAACTTAGGAAGTGTTTGAGGATGTTGCCACTTGTCTTTTTCCCTCCACCTAGTTCCATCCACCAGTTTGACCAGTAACCTCTTTTTAACAGCTCTCCCATGGTGTTGTCTCCATAATTTATTTATTAATAATAAAATATTTTGAATTACATTCCACTTCTTTTGACTCTGCTGAGTCATCAGTTCCTACTTAGCATTCAATTTAACATAATGTCTCAAGAATATAATTAAAACAATTAACATTATTTTACAAAATTGGGGTATGTGACATCAATAGTACCTACACCATATGACAAGATGAAGGTAGAAGACATAGGATATTGTCATGGCAATGTGAAGAAGATACTAGACGGATTCTATGTGGAGGATTTCTCAAGATGTGATGAATACCTAGAAGAGGACTAGACATACATCCAACATGAAAAAGGGTTGGCACTGTAGAAACTTCTGATGACATATAGTATGTTACAGTGATCAAATTATAATAAGATGGTGGCAGCAGCTATGATGAATACTCTATGACTATGTGATGATGACAATGGAATGAAGACCTAACTAGATGTGTTTATGATTATGTAGAGAGAGAGAGAGAGAGAGAGAGAGAGAGAGAGAGAATACCTTCGTAGTTAACAAGGAGTGTTGATGTATTTGTAACTTCGGAAGATATTCTGATGTATAATAGCATTGTATTTTCTGATGATGATGTTGTATCAACATTTTTATGTTAATGATGATGATGATGTTTCAGCATCTCTATGTTGATGATGTAGATGTCGATATAGCATTTATTGATGATGTTTCCTTAGCACTAACATGATGATGATGATGTTGTTGTTTCAATATTTACATATTGATGTTTTATATGATGTTTCAATGTTTATATATTAATGTTGCAGATGATGTTCCATTATTCACATACTGATGTGGCAGAAGAAGATTCAGTATTCTCATACCAATATGACAGAAGATGATTCAGTATCCACATACTGATATTGTAGAGGATGATCCAGTACACACAAAATATGATTCAATACCCACATACTGATATTGTAGAAGATGATCCAGTAGACACATAAGATGATTCAGTATTCACATACTGATGTTGTAGAAGATTATTCATTATCCACATATTGATGTTGCAGAAGATGATTCAGTATTTACATACCGGGGTTGCAAAAGATGATCCAATGTTCTCATGCTAAGATCGATGATGAAGATGTATGATGGTGTTCCAAAACTTCCTATGACATATAGAGACTCACCAGTAAGATGTACAATTTTGGTAGTAGTTTCTACCTTGGTTGAATATCTTCCTAGTTAAGAGAGAGTGTTAAAGTATTGTAACTTTGAGAGATATTTCATATGTATTGATTTTATTACTCCTTCGGAAGATGAGTTTTTTCATGTAAGACTCATTGAAATAATCAATATAAACCTCTATATGTAAGTCGGGTCAATAGTACCCAAGTGTCATTATAATAAATATTATTTTCAGTTTCTTCCTAGACAAGTCGACCATGTCAGCTAGACAAGTCGACACTGCTAGGTTCTAGGTCAAGTAAAGAGATAAATATAAATAAGAAGGATCTCCCCTTCATCTGTACACACTCACTCAAGCAAGTTTTCAAGAGAGATAAGAACAAGTGCATCAGGAAGAAGAGAGAAGCAATTGTCTTGGGTTTTACACTGCTCTGGTTGAGTTCTATACTGAGGAAGATTTGTGGGGTTGTCTCCCTTATGGTTTCCATAAGGAAAGTCCTTTTGTTCTTTTTGTTACTATGCTTGTTGTCCTTTCAATGATCCTACTATTGAATATTGTTTTAAGATATCATCCAAGCAATTAAGAAAAATTAACAAAAAGCATAAAAGGATACAAGGGGAACTGTTCCTAGCTGGAAGGTGCTAAGGTGGATGTTTTCTTTAATTAGTATATGTATTCTAAAAATGGGGATAAACGAGGCCACATAGAATCCCTTTCAAATACTTTAACAAGTGTGAAAGGAAGCAAGCATGGTCGAAAATATTTTCATTATTTAAGGAGTCAGAAAATAACTTAATAGAAACTCCATAATGGTCAGTCAATAAAGGAGGAAGTGTTCAATGAGCTGAAAGAGGTGATGTTGTGATCGTGGATGAAAGGGAGAAAAAAGAACATTGGATCACTGGTGGGGCCTCCTTGTGGGATAGTGAATGTTGGTAAAACAATGCGGAGTTCACAGTATAGATGGATTTGAGGGCTTGTGAACATGCCAATACATAAGGGTTCATTTTTCTTGGTGGCACACAAATTGAGGGGACCAACACTACGTCCACATCTGGTGGTGCATGATGGGGGACCACACGAGCCTCAGATGAGGCGGTGGTGTGAGATGATGATCAGTGAGGGAGACGTCTTGGTAGGTTTTTTCTTCACCTGAGAAATTTTTGCACAGTGGAGAAAACTTCCTATCCTCAACGAGGAGTATCCATATCTTGGGGTGGACTACCGGGGAGAACCAAAGATGCCTTGACCTCCAAGACAGGTCTGGGGACCTGAGGATATGTATACATGAATCTTTGTGGTTTCAATCATATATATTTTACTATCATAGTGGTATCTAGATTGTACATGTGATAGATACTGATGACATACTGTCTGCATTTGTAGACGTAGGATTGCACCCTCCAGTGGGGTACTAGCAATGCAGGGGAAGGGTTGAAGGGTTATATCCACCCGCTCATGGGTAGAGGAGGTGGAGGAGTGCTATGGTAGACTCACTGTGGCTAGACATGGAGAAACTATTGGAGTGTGTCATTGATGATGAGTTGTTGTACCTAGACGAAGATCTGAATGCTACATGCTACAGAGCTCCTCTGGAGTGGATCTCTATGATGAGGAGGATCGTGATTGCTACTGAGTATGTCATAGAAGTGACATAGGGGGTCATGAAAATGGAGGAGGAGAGCTCAAATATGGACAAGGACACAAATTCAAAGGAGGATGACTCATATTAGTATCTTGTGATGTTTCCCCCAATGCATTTGAGCATGGGGATTTTTGTATGATAGGTATGATCAGACAAGAATGTTGGTGGCGCTTCTCTTTTTGTAAAAATTATGATGATATGATATGAATTCACATGGATGCATATATTTGTAATTTTATGGGTTTTAATTAGTCTCTTGTTATGATGATGTCTATGCCTATATGATGTATGTCACATACCCAATTTGCAAAAACCTTTTATGTTTTAGGGGACATTATGTTTTAATTTTATTATAAAGTTTGTAATTAATGACCAAGTGGGGTCAAGGATAATTGCATTTAATTGCTGAATATTTTATTAATTAATTAATTAAAGATGAGACAACAGCTTAAGGAGACTGTTAAATGAGTGCTTACTGGCCACTTGGTGGAATAGGCTGGGTTGAGAGAAGATTGACACTTGGCACCATCCTCAAACTACTTCTAGTTGTTGCAGGAGAAAACTTCCCTATTTTTGTGGTCATGTTCTCCAAGAAAGTGGAACAAGAGCAGGTGGATCATTAAGTGAAAACTGACCCAAAAAGACCTAGGCATGCTGATAAAACTACCCATTAATTCAGCTGAGGCTGCTCATTATTTACTTGTCAAATTTCTGAGTGAAATTGGTGCACAAGAAATTCGATGGAGGGGATAGGAAGAAATGTTTGAGTGGAAAGTGTTGATTTACTGAACTAGTGCAGCTATTTTGAGCTAAGTTCTTACTACTATAGGAAGAAATATTCTTGTTGGTTACTATGTGGAGTTGCAGAGGTTTCTAAACCTATTCTCTCACCTAGTGCTTTCAACCAAGTGGACCAGTGGACAGGCTCGAGGGTCTTAAGATTTGCAGCTCAGAAGTCTTTAGGAGTTGGTTGGGAGGAACGGGCTCCTTAGGTTGTTGTCTCCTCTGCTATATTACCAGGTTCTAAATATTAATTTGATTTCCTCTATTCAATCTTAGAAACAAGAATAAATGAATTTAGGAAATAATATATTTATATGTATGTTTCATCTACTATTTACATTAGTTGGAGAAATATTTTACTGTTCAAAGATAGATAAATTCTGGATTAGATATATCTTAGAATAAATGATTATGGTTAGTTTAAGTTTATGATTAGGGTTAGTTTAAGTTTACTAATGAATAAAAATATGTGGCTGTATTTTTCCACACCTCTGAAGAGGTAGAACTCTAGTAGAGTAGGTGAAATTAAATGCTGATGGTTAAATAAAATCAAGGAATGTAGGATTATGTTTATTTACTTTCTACTGATTCTTTATAGGAATGTTTAGATGAAATATTCCTCTATTTTTTTCAAAAGTTTCCTTACTTAGATTACATATTTTTAAAACATAAACCAAAACTATCATAAAGGAAGGTCTCTTAGAAAACAATACACAGTTTGTGTAACTGTGTTCTTTTTAACACAATATTAATCACTATATTTTATCTTAACCTATTATAAACACATATATTTATTAACTATTACAGGAAATAGAAAAATAATATAAATAGGAGTAACTTTTAAATAGTAAATG
>LPNX010487632.1:407635-425812 GCA_001517045.1 Pseudotsuga menziesii | reverse complement strand
GAGAGATTTTGTCCTCAATCGCGCAACATTTTTTTTTTCACAGTAACTTTGACCAACGAAATATCACACCCTAGCAGTTGGGCAAGAGAATCACTCTAGAAACCATCGACAAGAATGAGAAAGCCACAATAGAAGTCATGACGAAACCCAATATCCCAACTATCAGTGAAATCCATGAAATAAGCTGTGAGTATAAAACCAAAGACGACACTACTAGCAGTCAAGGGATTCAGTTTCACTATTATGAGGGTTAATACCACTCACGGAGCTAGCCATTGGAATTGAAGGCCATTACTCTCAGAAAACAAAATGATGGCATTAAGGCCATGAGACCATGAGCTTGTGGAGTTTTTCACGGTAGCGAAGGGAGGGTAAACATTGCGAGAATTTAGGGTTGAGTGTTTTGTAGTAGGGTTTACCAAATTCAAAACCCTATCCTTTAACAAATGGCCACGTGTTTTCCACTATGCTTTTGATTTGGTGGGTGTTACCCTATAGTTCGAGAGCTGGAGAGAATCCTACAAAAAGGTTTATTTTAACCTTTTTTAATATTGATTGAAAGCATTTAAATACAAGCTTTAAGTATAAAGATGTTCAGCATAATTTATGGGAAAAATATTATAGTATAGTTTTGAATAAGTAAGGTGATATTTTTTATATAACACCTTATAGTGAGAATTAGGTATGAAAAGGTTTTTGGTTTAAAATTGTTCTCTAGGTAATAAACTGACCACCCATAAAACAAAGCATTAATACTACACGTATAGTCATAATGTATTTATTAGCACTTTCATTTAGTAAATATCTAGGCAGTTAGAATGTAACATCCCTTTCCACCTTGACCCAAAACTCACAGTGTAAGTAAACATCACTGTAAGTACCGACCCTAAAACTCTGTCAAGTTGTGGATATAATCGATAGGGTTAACGACTGAAAGCTTCGAATGACTAAAACGACATTTGCCGATGAATCTAGTAGGGGGAGTGGGAATTCATGAAAGAAGAACCTAGCGACTTGATGATTATTATGGGTCATCATAATACTTGTAAGTGCTAAAAGATAGAGAGTTGTGTTTACAACAGCCCGTTGCGTATAAATCAGGGTCGTTTGAGAAAACAAAGCTTTGCTGTTTGAAATGAGGGGGCATGAAGTTAACTCCAAATTTTTATATATTTATACTTTTCCACTATAACAAGGAAGTGGATATTTTGTACTCTAAATGAATCTAAGGTTAAAGGAAGTAGACACTTACATGTAACTATAAAGGAAAAAGAGAAAAATTTAGTATAATCAAAATGAAAAAGTTATCGATCAAAAGGTATAAGACCTTTTATATTAACCCTTAAATAAAAAAGGTTAATATAATAAAATATTAGAAAAATTAAGAAAAAGAAATGCTCTATAGTAAAGTGGAAAGAGATATCCAACACTAGTGACATTAAACTTGATACGATCCTAGTGCCTTATGTATAGTTAAAAAGCTCTTTTTCACCCCATTATATACGCTAAAATAATTCAAGGCTAATGTCTCATATGACATTTACTCCTTAACGGCTATGACCTCCTATATATATATATATATATTAAAAAAAAAGAATGATAACACATTGGGATACATTTTGATGCGCCACCATTATGAAAGGCATTGTTTGGCATTAATTTTAAATGAGTGAATAATGTGATAATGAGTAGGAGAGTTGGAATGTCCTACTTTTTCCCAAGCGCTATCAAGAATTAAAAGGGGTTAATATAATTAAAATAGAAAAGGTAGTACGGTTAAAAGGAAAAAGCATGGATACTAAGATGTATAATTAGAAATACTAAAAGGGAAGTGATTATAGTTTCTGAGTTATGAATTCATTTTTGGAAAGACTAAAAAGAATAAGAGGCAATATCGTTTATCCCACATCCATGGGGATAGAAGAAAATGAGAACTCTGTGACCTTTTAAGGAGGTGAAATGCAAGTTGTTTAAGGGGCAAAGCCTCTTGGAAATTGCGGAGACTTGCAAGGAGCCACCAGTGAAGGTGAGGAGCCAAATCCAAGAATGTAGTAAGACCTACACATTGCTTGTTGAATGTTTTCTTTTGAATGCTTGTTTGGCCGCATTTTATTAATATCCTTGTGGTTGTATGGATAACATTTCTGCCCATCGGATATGTTGGTGATGTGTTTTTTTTCATTCTTCTTTTATTATTTTATGAAGCTACATGTGAAATCGCAGTTTGGGATTCCCATCCTGGTATGCTGGTGATATGTTTATCATTTTCATGAGATGCATGTGAAATCACAGTGTTGGGTTACCATCCTGGTATGCTGGTCTTTGCATAGGATGTTTCTTTTGCTAAGGTAAAATCATAGATTGTTTGGTGGGTCGGATGTGATACCTTAAATTGAATGCCCATCTTATTGTGTTGTTTATTGCTTATGGGGTTACATTGGGTAAAGGTGAAAGTGCATATTGAGAACACTATTCTTTGTATATTATTTCTCATCCCTTCAAGATGAATGTGAAACTACGAGTCCCTTAATTCAGTGTTAGGCGAGTTTGTTGTACTGGTTTTAGGAGTTCTGATCCGTATCCTTGTTTGTATATTTTTCGGTATTATGACCTCTTGTTTCCTAGATCCGACTGGTGAAGCCAGCTTTCAATCACTTTCAAATTTATAGATGGTTGGCGACCTACAGTGGCTACTCAAGCATGTAGGTTACCCACGTCCAACTCCCATGATCGACTCCTCCATTTGACTAAACCAACAAGTCACTCACCATCGAATCCACCTCGTCGACTACCAGTTTTTGCTATCTATTGAGCAATGATTGATAATGTTCTTTTTTAATAGACAATATATTTACTTGACTAAAGCTAGAGCAATAATATCAACATTATTTCTATGGATTTGGACATGGACGTCATTTGGTTGTTGAGTATAAGTTGAACTCCAATGCAGTAGAGGCAAATCATGGAGGTCACAGTTTTTTATCTTATTGGCCGAGTTTTTATTTGTGTCATACTATGTTAGCTATTTGGCTTTTGGAATTGTGTCGTGACTAGTTGAATATGTTCATGAATGGTGTACATATGTCTACCTTTTAAAAAAAGTTTTTTTTTTATTTCTTCAAATACATCTTTTCCATATATGTGGAATTATATATATATTGGATCTGATCTTCCTTCATCTCTATGTCCATTTGTATGTGAAATGAATATTTAGTGCACAAAAAGAACAAATCTAGAAATGTGCATTGCTGGTTATAAGTCGAAATTGAAATCGCTAACCCAGATGTATAAATTATCCTCTGCACTTTCTGTTTTGTATTCTCTGATAGTGAAATCATCTGCATAATGGTATCTATAAAATGGTAATCCTTCTAACCAAAACATTTTAGAAATTATTAATATTCAGTTCTGGAATGAAAATATACCGTGGGATAAGGGAGTTTTATATTATGTACAGTCCAGAGAAATGGCACCCGATTGGGTAGCAGGTTAGCATTGTGTTGATAAATGGTGTGGTCAAACCATGGAACATGTTTAGAGCACTTGGGAATGTTTCCCCTTACCTTATTGGGTTCATCGCCCAGGCTCGGGGGTGACTCTAGGTGGAGTAATGCAAGCTAGATAGAGTCAGTTGGTTGGGTGGAAAGTCAAAGGCAAGATTTGAGTCGGATCAGTCATCTAATTTCTATTCTAGATTTAAGAACTAGTTGTGGAAGTTACCAGTTGCATTACTTGGATAATCGTGACCAACATGTTTTCCTTTAAATGGTGTTAATATTTCAGGATGATGATTAATAATAACAAGTCTTGTGGCTAACATGTTTTCCATTAAATGGTGTTAATATTTCAGGATGATGATTAATAATAACAAGTCTTGTCGCTAGCATGTTTTCCTTTAAATGGTGTTAATATTTCAGGATGATGATTATTAATAACAAGTCTTGTGGCTAACATGTTTTCCTTGAATACTGTTAATATTTCAGAATGAGGTTTTGAGAAAGCTTACTTGGTTTAAGCTAAGCTGTGAATGGAAGGAACTTGTAGCAAGGGAAATAGAAGATAGTTTCCATACACTGAAAGCATGGAAGATACCATACAACTTATACATATCTGACTATGGAAAAGACAGTTTTTATCCATCGAGTTGAGTGCTATAAGATGGTCATTATGGATTTCCTAAGGTTGTTGTTATGAATGGTGCACAGCGTGATTGTAACTCAATATTTATACTTGTCATACCTGTGTTGTTCATGTTGATTCTCTAAAATGTAAATTGAAAAGAATCTCCTAATTGCCGTGTGCATAAATTTATTGATGTACTTGCAGGACAATAGTTGAATCATCCTGCACGAGAAGAAATCAAGGTAGATATAGATGTACTCAAGGTAATAACCTTTATGTGCTAAAATATGTTTCCTATACAGACTAGTTGTAAAGTAAGTGGCATGTGGATGTCGTGAAAACAACCTCCTGGTATTCCATGTTTATAGTAAGAAATGTCCTAATGACTTAAGATGGTTTAGGCGGATTGCAGCATAGCATGAGGATCACAAGGGAAATGATGAGAGATAAGAATATGTATGATAGTGATTACCTTTGGTATCTCTTAAAGATTGTTTCATGGTTAGGTAACATAAAAACAAGCTTAAAGCCATCCAGTATAATTAAATCTTCTTGATACAAAGTAAATAGTTTTGCATTCCTTTTAAGAATCGATTCTAGTTCATTTGGGGATGTTACAATTTGGGTTTTTAAGGATGTTATCTTATGTGCTATTGGCATAATTATATTTATGATCTCATGGTGAGGATGTTGTAGAAACTCTTCTTATGAATAAATCGAATCTAAGGAGGATTGTTTAAGGCAGATTGTTTGTCAATCCTTATAGGGCGATAGGTAGTCTAACAAGGGAGGTAAGCCAGTTTTTATTATGTAAATCCCTTTGATAATTATTATAAGTATGGAGCTTAGGAATAAATGGAATGGCTGATATTAAAGGAGAAGGCTGATTTTATTTCAATGTGCTTTATTTTCTTTACCCAAGTACCCAAGAGTAGTGGTATCATTTATTTAAAAGGATAATTAATAAAGGAAAAATCTCTTACCACCTTTTGGATCCGTTACATATGGTATCAGATCCAAGGTCAAAACACTCAGGCCTATCTGGGCTCAAAATGATTCTACATATTTGTTTTAATAAACCGATAAACACATTTTGCTTGAGATAATAGGATTTAACAAACTCACGTTGATCTACAATACAAGTACTGTAAGATGTAGCAACTACAGATAATTATATATATATATATATATATATAGATATAGATATATATATATATATTACTTGACCTTGTATTTGTGCAAGATTGGAACAACTTCTCCACTTCAGTATTAGGCCCAACGAGGTCACATGGTGAATATTTTTTTTGGGGACTGGCATGGAAAAGGGTCACGACATTATCATTAAGAATAAAGGACTGGTAAGGAACTGGTGAGAATCAAATTGGAATTTAAGTTTATTTACCTTTTGTGCTTGCTATTAGCAATCAGTAAAATATAAAGTGGCTCATGAAAAATAAAACTTATCTTAAATGTACTAGCTTCTTGGAGATAACAAGGTACCTGTTAAAAGGATTTTGATTAAATTAACCATTTAAGGAAGGAGTAAATACATTACCCCAAAATCCTAGAAAAGTCTAGCTAAAATGATTATGTGTGAGATCTAACAAGGACATAAGTGATGCTAAAAAGATAATTATATTAAAAGCACATATTGTTAGCATTATGCAAGTATGCGAAAATATACATTGTATCGTGTGAAATTATACATGGTATCATGCAAAATATACATTGTATCAAACGAATGTTAGTAGTAAGGCACAAAGGCATGAACAATAACACCTTATATGAACAAATTGCTGATAACTAAGAACAATTGTTTTGGTTGGGGATATTAGATTCACAGGAACTACCGGCTCTCAAGTTTTGGGTCCATAAAGAAATAAGAGGAACAGGCCCTTGGTGCTTCCCCTACATGTGTGCACATCAATAGCATATGACCTTGAGTCCTAGACAGATGTAAACTTGAGGTGGAGTTATGTGTTGTCATGGAATTACTATCATCTTGTCATAAAATAATAGCTCTGGAAATAGTAATGAATGATGGCATAAGTGTATGCTAATTGGTTTTTAAGGATGCTATCCTATGGATTGTTATAAAGTAGAACGTGGTTTGCTTATAAGAAGTTCTAATTAGATTTAATTAACTACTAAATGAATACTAAGTGAATGCAGAACCTGATTGAAAAATTGTGATGAAGAGATTCGGGTTTGATGCAAGATTTCGACTATTGTAAATAGCTGGTGTGCAAGTGAAGCCTAGGAATCAGGCTGTGCACACAAAGACTATTAATCTTTCATACGTAGTCACAAGTTACGACAACAAATATTTAAAGTCTTGAAATTATATTTACTTGAACTTGGGCCATGCTACAGCCGAGGTGAGTGATAAAATGCATTATGCATAAAAATTCAATAAATGCCTTAGTGGTGAAAAGAATGCACTAGTACAAAGGCTCTTATCCGATGAATGAGAAATGAAGTAAGACATGACTTATGATAAAAAATTTGATGTCTTTAATATGATAAACTGACCACCTATGGAGTAATTGCAGGCATGGGAAAAATTATGACCATGAGGAAGGCTAAAGCTCTGGGACTGTAATGAGCTATCTAAGAAGATATGAGAAAGATCTCATGTGCATAAAGTTGTCACCACGAGGAAGTGGTGATGGAGGTAGTGGTTGAAAGCTACCTTGTTTTCCCTAGGGCCAACGAGGGACCACTATGCATTCTAGGGATGCCTAGATGTAAGACATTTTGGTTAAGACTCATTCCACACACATTGAGAGGACTATCACAAGAGTGGGGGACTCTGTGAAGAGAATAACCTCTAGGAGCTGTGGTTTTGTGCAAGAACGGAACTTCCTCAGCTTGGTGAAGCAACCTAAAGAACACAAAAAAGAAGATACACCTAAGGAAGGGTATCATCCTTGTGTTGGTACTTGGAGTACTGTTAGCACTTGGTGTGTTGGGATGGAGGACATCCAGAGGAAGGAATAATGACGAAGCACCCTGAATAGCACAAGAGGGTGATACGCTTAAGGAAGGGTATCATCCTTGTGTTGGGTGGCTTGGATTGGTACCTGGAGTACTATTAGCACTTGGAGTGCTGGGATGGACGACATCTAGAAAAAAGAATAATGCCAGGAACAGGTATGTGCATTATAGGTAAACTGATACCCATGAGGTAATATATCTATTTATTGGCAAATAGAACTGACATGTGGATTATGAAAATTATATAGTGTTGGATTTTGAGCTATAAATGGATATCACTAACAATGTTAGTGGACATGCATATATATGTTTAAAATGCAGTTTGGTGACCTAATATCACCTACTGAGAGGGATTAAAAAGTACAAAAGCAAGCAAACAAAAAACTTGAAGAAGGAATGGAGATGAAGCTAGGAAAACAGGTAACACCGAGGATGGTGTTAATTTGAAGGGGGAGAAGATGTAACATCCCTCGCCATCTCGACCCAAAACTCACAGTGTAAGTAAACATCACTGTAATTACCGACCCTAAAACTCTGTCAAGTTGTGGATATAATCGATAGGGTTAACGACTGAAAGCTTCGAACAACTAAAATGACATTTGGCGATGAATCCACTAGGGGGAAGGGGCATTCATAAAAGAAGAACCTAGCGACTTGATGATTATTATGGGTCATTGGAATACTTGTAAGTGCTAAAAGATAGAGAGTTGTGTTTATGACAGCCCATTGCGTATAAATCAGGGTCGTTTAAGAAAAGAAAGCTTTGCTATTTGAAATGAGGGGGCATGAAGTTAACTCCAACATTTTATATATTTATACGATTCCACTATACCAAAGAAGTGGATATTTTGTACTCTAAATGAACCTAAGGTTAAAGGGAGTAGGCACTTACATGTAACTATAAAGGAAAAAGAGAAAAATTTAGTATAATCAAAATGAAAAAGTTATTGATCAAAAGGTATAAGACCTTTTATATTAACCCTTAAATAAAAAAGGTTAATATAATGAAATATTAGAAAAATTAAGAAAAAGAAATGCTCTATAGTAAAGTGGAAAGAGATATCCAACAATGGTGACATTAAACTTGATATGATCCTAGTGCCTTATGTATAGCTAAAAAGCTCTTTTACACTCCATTATATACGCTGAAATAATTCAAGGCTATTGTCTCATATGACATTTACTCCTTAACAGTTATGACCTCCTATATATATATATATATATTAAAAAGAAAGAACGATAACACATTGGGATACATTTTGATGCACCACCATTATTAAAGACATTGTTTGGCATTAATTTTAAATGAGTGAATAATGTGATAATGCGTAGGAGAGCTGGAATGTCCCACTTTTTCCCAAGCACTATCAAGAATTAAAAAGGGCTTAATATAATTAAAATAGAAAAGGTAGTACAGTTAAAAGGAAAAAGCAGGGATACTAAGATGTATAATTAGAAAGACTAAAAGGGAAATGATTATAGTTGCCGAGTTATGAATTCATTTTTGGAAAGACTAAAAAGAATAAGAGGCAATATTGTTTATCCCACATGCATGGGGAGAGAAGAAAATTAGAACTCTGTAACCTTTTAAGGAGGTGAAATGCAAGCTGTTTAGGGGGGAAAGCCTCTTGGAAATTGCCAGGACTTGCAAGAAGCCACCAGCGAAGGTGAGGAGCCAAACCCAAGAACGTAGCAAGACCTGCACATTGCTTGTTGAATGTTTTCTTTTGAATGCTTTTGTCTGGACACATTTTATTGATATCCTTGTGGTTGTATGGATAACATTTATGCCTATCGGATATGCTGGTGATGTGTTTTTTTCTTTCTTCTTTTATTATTTTATGAAGCTGCATGTGAAATTGCAGTTTGGGATTCCCATCCTGGTATGCCGATGATATGTTTTATCATTTTCATGAGCTTCATGTGAAATCGTAGTCTTGGGTTACCGTCCTGGTATGCTGGTCTTTGCATAGGATGTTTCTTTCGCTAAGGTAAAATCGTAGATTGTTTGGTGGGCCGGATGTGATACCTTAAATCGAATGCCCATATTATTGTGTTGTTTATTGCTTATGGGGTTACATTGGGTAAAGGTGAAAGTGCATATTGAGAATGATATTCTCTATATATTGTTTATCATCACTTTAGGACAAATGTGAAACTGTGAGTCCCTTAATTCAGTTTTTGGCGAGTTTGTTGTACTGGTTTTAGGAGTTCTGATCCATATCCTTGTTTGTATATTTTTTTGTATTATGACCTCTTGTTGCCTAGATCTGACTGGTGAAGCCAGCTTTCAATCACTTTGAAATTTATGGATGGTTGGTGACCTATAGTGGCTACTCAATCATGTAGGCTACCCACGTCCAACTCCCATGATCGACTCCTCCATTCGACTAAACCAACAAATCACTCACCATCGAACCCACCTCGTCGACTACCAGTTTTTGCTATCTATTGAGCAACCATTGATAATATTCCTTTTTAATAGACAATATATTTACTTGACTAAAGCTAGAGCAATAATATCAACATTATTTCCATGGATTTGGACATGGACGTCATTTGGTTGTTGAGTATAATTTGAACTCCAATGCGGTAGAGGAAAATCATGGAGGTCACGATTTTTGAATTTATTGGTCGAGTTTTTATTTGTGTCATACTATGTTAGCTGTTTGGCTTTTAGAATTGCATTGTGACTAGTTGAATATGTTCATGAATTGTGTACATATGTCTACCTTTTAAATAAAGGTCTTTCTTTATTTCTTCAAATACACCTTTTCCATATATGTGGAATTATATATATATTGGATCTGACCTTCCTTCACCTCTATGTCTGTTTGTATGTGAAATGAATACTTAGTGCCCAAAAAGAACAGATACAGAAATGTGCATTGTTGGTTATAAGCAAAAATTGAAATCACTAACCCATATGTATAAATTATCCTCTACACTTTCTGTTTTGTATTCTCTGATGGCGAAATCATTTGCGCAACGGTATCTATAAAGCAGTAATCCTTCTAACCAAAAGATTCTGGAAATTATTAATATTCAGTTCTGGAATGAAAATATAGAGTGGGATAAGGGAGTTTTATATTATGTACAGTCTAGAGCAATGGCACCTGATTGGGTAGCAGGCTATCATTGTGTTGATAAATGGTGTGGTCGAACCGTTGAACATGTTTAGAGCACTTGGGAATGTTTCCCCTTACCTTAGTGGATTCATTGCCCAGGCTTGGGGGTGACTCTAGGAGGAATAACGCACGCTAGATAGAGTCAGTTGGTTGGGTGGAAAGTCGAAGTGAAGCTTTGAGTCGGATCAGTCATCTAATTTCTATTCTAGATTTAAGCACTAGCTGTGGAAGTTACTAGTTGAATTACTTGGATATTTGTGACCAACATGTTTTCCTTTAAATGGTGTTAATATTTCAGGACGATGATTAATAATAACAAGTCTTGTGGATACCATGTTTTCCTTTAAATGGTGTTAATATTTCAGGACGATGATTAATAATAACAAGTCTTGTGGCTATCAGGTTTTCCTTTAAATGGTGTTAATATTTCAGGATGATGATTATTAAT
Source organism: Pseudotsuga menziesii (assembly GCA_001517045.1). Lineage (NCBI taxonomy): Eukaryota > Viridiplantae > Streptophyta > Pinopsida > Pinales > Pinaceae > Pseudotsuga > Pseudotsuga menziesii. The sequence continues at coordinate 415,117 of LPNX010487632.1, read as the reverse complement.
AACAAGTTTTGTGGCTAACATATTTTCCTTTAATAGTGTTAATATTTCAGAATGAGGTTTTGAGAAAGCTTACCTGGTTCAAGCCAAGCTATGAATGCAGGGAACTTGTAGCAAGGGAAACAAAAGATAGTTTCCATATGCTGAAAGCATGGCAGATATCATACAACTTATACATATCCGACTATGGAAAAGATAGTTTTTATCCATCGAGTTGAGGGCTATAAGATGGTCATTGTGGATTTCCTACGGTTGTTGTTATGAATGGTGTATAGCGTGATTGTAACTCAATATTTATACTAGTCATACATGTGTTGTTCATGTTTATTCTCTAAAATGTAAATTTCAAAGAATATCCTAATTACCATGTGCATAAATTTATTGAAGTACTTGCAGGACAATAGTTGAATCATCCTGCACGAGAAGAACTCAAGGTAGATATAAATGTACTCAAGGTAATAACCTTTATGTGCTCAAATATGTTTACTATACAGACTGGTTGTAAAGTAAGTGGCATGTGGATGTCATGAAAACAACCTTCTGGTATTCCATGTTTATAGTATGAAATGTCCTAATGACTTAAGATGGTTTAGGCGAATTGCAGCATAGCATGAGGATCACAAGGGAAATGATGAGAGATAAGAATATGTATGATAGTTATTACCTTTGGTATTTCTGAAAGAATGTTTCATGGTTAGGTAACATAAAAACGAGCTTAAATCCATTTGGTATAATTAAATCTTCTTGATACAAAGTAAACAGTTTTGCATTCCTTTTAAGAATCGATTCTAGTTCATTCGGGGATGTTACAATTTGGGTTTTTAAGGATGTTATCTTATGTGCTATTGGCATAATTAATTTTATATTCTCACGGTGACGATGTTGTAGAAAGTATTCTTATGAATGAATCAAATCTAAGGAGGATTGTTTAAGACAGAATGTTTGTCAATCCTTATAAGGCAATAGATAGTCTAACAAGGGAGGTAAGCCAGTTTTTATTCTGTAAAGCCCTTTGATAATTATTATAAGTATGGAGCTTAAGAATAAATGGAATGGCTGATATTAAAGGAGAAGGCTGATTTTATTTCAATGTGCTTTATTTTCTTTACCCAAGTACCCAAGGGTAGTGGTATCATTTATTTAAAAGGATAATTAATAAAGGAAAAATCTCTTACCAGTTTTTGGATCTGTTACATATCGTGTCAAAGCCAAGGTAGAAACACTCGGGCCTATCTGGGCTCAAAATGATTCTACATATTTGTGTTAATAAACTGAAGAACAAGTTTTGCTTGAGATAATAGGATTTAACAAACTCACATTCATCTACAATACAAGTACTGTAAGATGTAGCAACTGCAGATAATTATATATATATTAGCTGACCTTGTATTTGTGCAAGATTGGAAGAGCTTCTCCACTTTAGTATTAGGCCCAACGAGGTCACATGGTGAATATTCTTGTTGGGGACTGGCATGGAAAAGGTTCGTGACATTATCATTAAGAATAAAGGACTGGTAAGGAACTGGTGAGAATTGAATTGGAATTTAAGTTTCTATGCCTTTTGTGCTTGCTATTAGCAATGAGTAAAATATATAGTGGCTAATGAAAAATAAAACTTACCTTAAATGTACTAGCTTCTTGGAGATGACAAGGTAGCTATTAAAAGGATTTTGATGAAATTAACCATTTAAGGAAGGAGTAGATACATAACCCCAAAATCCTTGCAAAGTGTAGCTAAAATGATTATGTGTAAGATCTAACAGGGACATAAGTGATGCTGAAAAGAAGATTATATTAGAAGCACATATTGTTATGATTATGCAGGTATGCAAAAATATACATTGTATCATGTGAAATTATACATGGTATCATGCAAAATATACATTGTATCAAACGAATGTTAGTAGTAAGGCACAAAGGCATGAACACTAACACCTTATCTCAACAAATTGCTGATAACTAAGAACAATTGTTTTGGTTGGGGATATTCGATTCACAGGAACTACTAGTTCTCAAGTTTTGGGTCCATAAAGAAATAAGAGGAACAGGCCCTTGATGCTTCCCCTACATGTGTGCACATCAATAGCATATGACCTTGAATCCTAGACAGATGTAAACTTGAGGTGGAGTTATGTGTTGTCATGGAATTACTATCATCTTGTCATAAAATAATAGCTCTGGAAATAGTAATGAATGATGGCATAAGTGTATGCTAATTGGTTTTTAAGGATGCTATCCTATGGATTGTTACAAAGTAGAACGTGGTTTTCTTATAAGAAGTTCTAATTAGATTTCATTAACTACTAAGTGAATGCAGAACCTGAATGATAAATTGAGATGAAGAGATTCGGGTTTGATGCAGGATTTCAACTATTGTAAATAGATAGCGTGCAGGTGAAGCCTAAGAATCAGGCTTTGCACACAAAGACTATTGATCTTTCATATGTACTCACAAGGTACGGCAACAAATTTTTAAAATCCTGAAATTATATTTATGTGAACTTGGGCCATGGTGCAGCCGAGGTGAGTGATAAAATGCATTATGTGTAAAAATTCAATAAATGCCTTACTAGTGAAAAGAATGCACTAGTACAAAGGCTCTTATCTGATGCATGAGAAATGAAGTAAGACATGGCTTATGATAAAACGTTTGATGTATTTAATATGATAAACTGACCACCTATGGAGTAATTCCAGGCATGGGAAAAATTGTGACCATGGGGAAGGCTAAAGCTCCGGGACTGTAATGAGCTATCTAAGAAGATATGAGAAATATATCATGTGCATAAAGTTGTCACCACAAGGAAGTGGTGATGGAGGTAGTGGTTGAAAGATACCTTGTTTTCCTCTAGGCCAGTGAGGGACCACTATGCATTCTGGGGATGCCTAGATGTAAGACATTTTGGTTAAGACTCATTCCACACACATTGAGAGGACTGTCACAAGTGTGTGGGACTCTTTGAAGAGAATACCCTCTAGGAACTGTGGTGGTGTGCAAGAATGGAAGTGCCTCAGCTTGGTGAAGCACCCTGAAGTGCACAAAAAAGGACATATGCCTAAGGAACGGTATCTTCCTTGTGTTGGGTGGCTTGAATTGGTACTTGGAGTACTGTTAGCACTTGGTGTGCTGGGATGGAGGACATCCAGAGGAAGGAATAATGACGAAGCTCCCTAAATAGTACAAGAGGGAGATACGCCTAAGGAAGGGTATTGTCCTTGTGTTGGGTGGCTTGGATTGGTACTCGGAGTGCTGGGATGGAGGACATCCAAAGAAAAGAATAACGCCAGGAACAGGTATGTTCATTACAGGTAAACTGATACCCATGAGCTAATATGTCTATTAATTGGCAAATAGAACTGACATGTGGATTATGAAAATTGTATAGTGTTGGATTCTAATCTATAAATGGATATCAATGTCAATGTTAGTGGACACACATATATATGTTTAAAATGCAGGTTGGTGACCTAATCCCACCTACCAAGAGGGATTAAGAAGTACAAAAGCAAGCAAACAAAAAACCTGAAGAAGGAATGGAGACGAAGCTGAGAAAACAGGGAACACCAAGGATGATGTTAATTCGAAGGGGGAGAGGATGTAACATCCCTTGCCACCTTGACCCAAAACTCACAATGTAAGTAAACATCACTGTAATTACCGACCCTAAAACTCTGTCAAGTTGTGGATATAATCGATAGGATTAAAGACTGAAAGCTTCAAACGACTAAAACAACATTTGGCAACGAATCCACTATGGGGAAGAGGAATTCATGAAAGAAGAACCTAGCAACTTGATGATTATTATGGGTCATCGAATTACTTGTAAGTGCTAAAAGATAGAGATTTTTGTTTATGACAGCCCGTTGTGTATAAATCAAGATCGTTTGAGAAAACAAAACTTTGCTATTTGAAATGAGGGGGCATGAAGTTAACTCTGACATTTTATATATTTATACGAATCCACTATACCAAGGAAGTGGATATTTTGTACTCTAAATGATCCTAAGGTTAAAGGAAGTAGTCACTTACATGTAACTATAAAGGAAAAAGAGAAAAATTTAGTATAATCAAAATGAAAAAGTTACTGATCAAAAGGTATAAGACCTTTTATATTAACCCTTAAATAAAAAAGGTTAATATAATAAAATATTAGAAAAATTAAGAAAAAAAAATGCTCTATAGTAAAGTGGAAAGAGATATCCAACACTGGTGACATTAAACTTGATACGATCCTAGTGCCTTATGTATAGTTAAAAAGACCTTTTACACCCCATAATATGTTGATGTATATGTAACTTCAGAATGTATTCTTATATGTATTTTATATATTGTAGCCCGATGTTTATTGCGGGATGTTTCTATTATGTATTTGAGTCATATTGTCTTACCCCGATGTTCCGATCGGGAGGATTATTAATGTAAACAAGTCTTGTCAAGTCATTAGGTAAGTCCCCACAGTTTCGGGGCACTTGGGTTATTATACACTAATTAAGGTGTAGGCTCGAGTAAGTAATTGTAAGTTAAGCCTACATGGTTGAGTGCACTTCAAGTCAACGGAAGAATATAAATAGAGAGTGAGAGTATATCTATTTATCACTTGTGAATTACATCACTTGCTCTCTCAAGTGTGGCACACCTTTGGAGAAGGAAATACTTTGGCTTGACAGAAGACAGAAGGATGTTGTTGTGTTGGGAGGTCATCTTACTGTTTTGGGTTTCACATCTTGTGGTGATACTATATTAGAGGAAGTTGAGGGGTTTTCTCCATTTATGGTTTACCCTACCAAAACTCTTTGTGTCTCTTGTCTCATGTGATGTGCTTATGTTATTGTTGTGCTTGTTATTCTCTCAGTGAAAAGATCCTAACATAATGCTAGCTTAAATGTTGAAAAACTAACATGGTATCAGAGCTACCCTGAGAAGAAGACATTGTGCAGCTACAGGAACTAGGGCTTCCTATTTTGTGGATCTTCCTCCACAGATTTTCAGCAAAAGTATGCTAGGATGACTCTCCATTGAAGGGTGCATCTTTCTGTCAATGCGGAATTCAATTTCAAGCATTTTCAGTTTCGATGTGGAAATTAGGGCTTTCTACAGAAGAGGAATTTTTGAGTGAGACCAGAACAGGGTTATTATCCTCATAAAAACTGAAGTTTAGAGACCTGGATCAATAAATTTGGTTGGGTGAAACTCTAGGAAAGTCAAACCCTAGTTTGACCCTGAGCTAGGAGAAACCCTAAATACTAAAACTGCTAAGTTTTGGTACAGTCTCTATATTCTGAGATCGGAGAAGTCTCAAAAGCTGAAAATTTCAAGGGCTGAAGATAAAATCCTGATGAACACTGTGTCCAAAGATAAACCTCATATTTGCTGTATTATAGGAGATATTATCTCTCAAAGTTAGGGTTCTATCCTCTTCCAGAAATCATCCATAAATAGGACACTTGGGGAAAATTGCAATATCTTGGGCTACAGAGGTCCAAATGGAATTATTGAAGGTGTTACAGAAAGGGAACAGACTTTAATTTCAGTGATCCAAATATCAGACTCATAATATGAATCAGGGACACGTGGAAGGCCATACAACTTCGTTGTTCTGAACAGTCCTGTAACAGGTTACCTTGGGAAAAGGATCATAAATCATAAATGGTGAAATCAATTCTGATGAAACCTATGGTGTTGGATCAGGTACATGGTAGGTTACCTTAGTACGAAATTTCAGACATATAAGAGCAGTAATTTTGGAGATATCACAAAAACAGTAACAGGCATTTCTGCAGAAGAAATCAGAAAATTAGGGCTTCCTGTTCCGGGAGCTTCCCTCCACTGTTTTTAGAAAAGGAGTACATTGGACAGCTCCATTTGAAAAGATATATCTGTTCATCCAATCAGATATGAAAGATTCCAAGTTTTGAAAATTAGGGTTTCTGCGACAAACCCTAGATCAGCAAACCCTGGGACAAGGGCGGACACCTCAAATCGGTAAGATCTAATCCTTCGCTATTTCCATTTGAGGTTCTCATTTCAAAATGATCAGCTTCATGATAAGCTTGGTGAAGTTGACAAATTCCAAGAATAAAAGTATTTTATCTCTCTGGATTGGACACCTACATGAGTATAGAGGTTCCAGTTTCAGAGGGAGATGAGGCCAAAGAAGACATCATGCTCATGCTGCAGAGGATGATGAACCATCCAAAAAGAGATCCAGACATGAAAGTGAAGATTCTTCAAGCGAGGATGAATATGTTCTGATATCAACTCTCACAGGTAACATTATTCATGGAAGTGATGATTGGCTTATAGACAGTGGGGCTTCCAAACATATGACGGGATTTAAGGAATCTTTTGTGAGACTATCAGAACATGAGTGACTAGGAGATGACTACCAATGTCCAATAAAAGCATTGATGCAAAACGAATGCGGGCTGCATTCATAGATGGTCAAGTCATCATGTGACCAAAAGGAAAGACTATCGATGATGCGGGAGTGATTGAAGAACAAGAAGGAGGCTTGTACAAATTGAAGGGCCATCCAGAACAAGCCTTGATCCATGATACGGTATAGCCAAATGAGCTTTGGCATAGAAAAATTGCACATGTGCACTACAAAGCAAAGTTGTTGAAGGTCTTCCAGAATTTCAAGCTATTTGAAGGGAAGAACAACTTGAAGTGGTAAAATAAGCGGTGAAGAATGCAGAAGTGGTGATGGCCACCTTGAATGACCTCCCAGGATTATGGAATTCATTCATTCAAGGAATGTGTTCCAGAAGGAAGTGATTACTTTCATCAAACTTTGGGAAAAAGAAGAAGCTCTACCCATAAGAAGAGAAGATAAGAGGGGAGCATTTGAAGATCCGGCTCTCACCATCCAAAGAAGATCCCTCAAGAAATGAGGAATATGAAGAACTCAACTCTTGAAGAACCTCTTATCCACCTCAGCATTTGGATAAGAAATGATGTGACTATGAATGAAGAAGACGATGAAGCTGAAGGCTCAAGAAGATGGTCTACCCTAGAAACAAATAAAGATAAGTATTCAATTTTCATTTCATTATATTATTTTGTTATGCATTTGTTTATATTAAGTTGTTGTATTATGCATGATAGGATGTTTGCATTAATGACAGCATACTACTAATATGCATGTGATGGGTAAGTAGCTCATGGTGCTATACAAATTCTCCATTTCTACTTATCTAGAATAAAACCTCTTTGCTGACATATTGGATTAGTGCACAATCTCAATGTTGTCTTGGTAGAGATGGAAGGCATCTAGAAAGTTTTAGTGAGATATGGATGAATGTTGTATTGGCTAAAGTAGTTGCATGATCATATATTTATGCATAAGAATTTTCCAGTATGAATTTTCCTTATGAAATGTTTCTAACCATGCAAATGCATTTGACTTGTAGGAAATATCGCATACATAATTGCTTACAAGCAAAGAAGAATGAAGACTTGTTCCGAAAAACAAGTGACGACAG